>JAUCBJ010002387.1:0-33676 GCA_032718475.1 Nemertoderma westbladi
TACCGTTACTCGTTGTAACGTGATATATACACAATATATTAGAATACTGGTATGCTTATAACATATAAGTATTATTACAGACTAGATTTGTCACAGAGTACCGGTATATAATTTTAGCACAAATATATATATATATATAGTAGGCCTATAATGAATACCGGTATACAGCTTACACTTACAGCATGTAAGTATAATTATGAACTAGAATTAATTACAGAGTACCGGTATGATTTCAGCTCAAATTTATAGAGATAAATATAATAAGCCTATGGTAAGTACCGGTATGTCAATTATTTTTATAATAATTGAATTCCTGAATATTTTAGGGTTACTCAGTTACTTTAACTTACTTTATTACCGTTATTTAAGCAGTAGTCCAATTGATATTGAGACCTAGTTGTTGTCTGGCAGGCCTACTATTTATAAATCGTTTGAGTTGATTTATAATAGATATATACCCGTTTATATGGGTTTTTGTCAATATTTGAAATAAATGTTATTATTTCTGGGGGGTCACTACACAGAAGCTGTGCGCTCTCAGTGAAGTGCTATTTATTTGACACTAAAACTGATAATTCTAATTTACCTAAGTTACTTAATACTACAAATTACTTACGATACGGGTGAGATTAATTCTCTAATTAAAACACAACAAAATATTACGTACGAAATTTTTAGGGTAATTTTACAGGAAGTCTACAACCAGCCTAACAAAGGGTTAGATTTCTGGTTATTACAACGGACAGGGTACTACGGTATTTGAAATAATAAGTAGTAGTAAATATATTGTACTGTCCAGATAGGAAAATACCACCGCCTGACGACCTATAACCGTATCGCTATAGGTACTACGTTATGTATCACGGATTGTTCCTACCCAGAAGCTAATAGAGCTAACGAATGTGCCTATCAACCACTTTACAACACAAATATACTGCCTACACTAATTACTTCGGAAAGCACTGTACACTAAACCCTAAATTAGGTACAAGTACCGGTATAACAAATAATTAGTAGTTAAATATACTTGAACAGTTAAAAGAACCACGGCATCTGCTGGAGTGACCGAAGCACAAAGTCGTCAGTCTTTACCTACGCCAAGCAGCCCTGATGTAGTACCGGGGTTAGTTTAACTATAACGGTATGTATAACAAGCACAATTACTGTAGGAATAAACTTGGGGACATGAATGTTGCGAATAATCGCATAAACTCTGAATAATAAATATTACGCTACCCGCACAGAATACTCAAACAAATACAAACCAAACGCTGGCAGACTACTATTAAGCCTAAACAAACTACAGTATGTGCAGATTCTGAAACTGTTAGTTAGTATGCGTTCTAACACGGTAGTACGACTTACTCTTTAAGAGGGGATTGGCCTTACCGCTTATGGCTGCCCCAACTTACTAACGGCACTTGATCAGACCAACTCTACACACGCAGCAATCCCTTCAGACCTAAAAATAGCTAGACAACAATCCAGCCTACAAATATTTGAGTAATAACTATTACGGTACCTGAACAGACCACACAAACAAACACAGGCCAAAACACTGGCAGACTGCGATCAAGCCTAAACAAACTACAGTATATGCAGACTCTGAAACTGTTAGTTAGTATGCGTTCTAACACGGTAGTACGACTTACTCTTTAAGAGGGGATTGACCTTACCGCTTATGGCTGCCCCAACTTACTAACGGCACTTTATCAGACAAACTCTACACACGCCGTAATCTCTCCAAACTCAACAACAGTCAGACAGCAGCTCAGCCTACAATTATTTGAACAATCTGAGCAGACTTACACGTCTTCAGCTCAATATTAACTTACTAGGAAATAAAACCGACAGAAATAAGTAAGCTCCAAAAGAAACAAGGGGTGTACAGTCCCTAATCTCTTAAACAGCCTACCGGTATACAATGATCAAAATCGAATAATACTAAATGTACTTGTACAGCAGTACCGGTACCGGTGATGACAGTTAGGCCTACTGACCTACAGAAGCACCGGTTCAGTTTTACCAGTCACTACGGTATTTTGCAACCTTATTGCCTACTGCAATAAGATTATAAACTGTTACTGTTCGCGCTTTTGAAGACCTTTAGCAGTTTAACCTGCCAAAATTTATATGTCTTCTAGTTAATTAAAACACCTTTAGCATACGACAATATTTTATGCTAATACACAAAACATTACCCGAAGTCAGCCCATGCGCGATCATTCACCCGATGGATCTACACCCGGGAGGCTGAATTCGGCTGCTTAAATTGTATTATTGCAGTGTAAGGTTGCAGTGTATACCTACTGTATTATTCGATAGATCGTTAATAATTAATCTCTGACAGATATTATTGGCTTTCGGGAAATATTAACAGTTCCTTTAGGACGTGGCGCTTTATCTATTTAAACAGAACTAAGACTTATACTAAAACGCAACGATACTGCTTATGATTAAAGTATAAAGCGTATTCTTTAGGAAATACTTTGTTACCAATCGCAATCATACACACTATTCTGCCGACCGTCAGTATATTTGATCATACATAAAGAGAGCAGCAATTGACTCACGTAGGGTCTGCTAAATAACATTGGATTCAATACACACCACATTAATATAAATCGCAATTGTTATGTATAGCCGGTCTCTCTAACCTGTAGTGTATCAAGAAAATTGGGAATTTGGGTGATTTATCCGTATTATCCAAAGAGCAATATTTCCATCAACAAATAGGTACAATTAATAACTGACGGTAAAATAACAGTACAAACAATATGATTAATAGTGAGTTATTGAGATATTTTAAGATTTGTTAAGTTAGGTAACAGTTTATACTTTCGATAATTCAAGCAGTTTACTATAGTTCTTACCAAAAGGCCGGTGTTTCTGGCTTAGACAGCAATAACAACAAAGTATCAAGTAAGAGCAGTAAGACTGAACACTCTCCTTATGATCGGCCGAAAAGCTACACGTCGACAGGAAAAATCGCTCTGATTGGCTCAAGCCAAACAAAGAACCATGCGTCCAATGGCTGTTTCCATGTCAGCAACCAGCTGTTAGATGTCGTAATATGAATCATCACGGCTAAGCTGTGAAAGGTAGTTGGTGCATTACAGGTTTTTTGCCTTACCATGTCCGCCAAAACACGTATATAGCAGAATGATTTTTATGTCCGTTAAAACACCTGTAAAGGTACCTTGCGGGCGAGGGGAATATATATACAGTTAGAGAACCCTTTTAGAGTATTCCAGCGCCTGGGGGGAACTGGTCAGCAAAGGCAAACGTATCAGTTATCCCACAAAAGCTTTTACACGTATGTTCAGCATACTTTCATTATATGGGATTCCTGGTGAAATTATTGCAGAAATCAGATCAGTATACAATGGTTTGACAACATTTGTGTCTACTGTTGACGGTGACACAGAACCATTTGAAGTGTTATGGGGCGTCCTCCAGGGAGACACACTTGCACCATTCTTGTTCATAATTAGTACCGTGACGACACTCTATGCTTCCTAGTAGTAGGTGTAAGGACTGCTTGGTACTGCTATACTGCTTACAGACATACTGACTCACTGCTGACCGGTTGCCGGTACGCTGCTGAATACCTGAACATTTATGTATAACGTCTTGCAGGACATGGCTGAGGATTGTAAACGGCCCCACTGCAGCCATATTAGAAACGACATTCTGGCGTATATCTGGGCATCTCACGTAAAGGGATTAACCCGGGATAGTATTATATCAATGGCACAACCATGGCCAAAATTCACGGATACCAAGTTCCGCGAAGCAAAGAGTGTTTTGTTGGGGCTAATCCCTGACTCGGACAGGGGAAAACATAAACAAAGCTTCTGGAAGTCGCGGATGAGTGGCGATTCGCTGTGTAAGAATATCCTTATGGATAGATATGTTAGACGTGTTTGATTACCCTGCTTTTGTAGAGCTTCGTAATCGTGATGATGTGGAATTTATACCGGATGATCTATCGGCTCTTCCACCATTCTCCATATGTGATGCGGATGTGGCAATTCTAATCATGTCGGTAAGCATACTACAGGACCGTCTTGCAGTAGTTGAGTCAGTCTGTTCTGACTTACAACGCCAGAGACAGACGCATTATGCGGATACAGGTACTGGTGGGCGGGAGGTTAGTGTTAGCAGACCTGCCGGTACCATAGTTCCAGATACGTCTACCAGCGCTTGGTCCACTGATGATAGTATCTTGGACGTTAGCATTATACCAATATCCAGTAATCCAACAGAGGAACCGCCCTCTGCAACTGGACCTATTACCAGCAGTATGCCTAATGATTTACCTGTGCGACGTACTGGTAATGCTGCTCGTGGAGATCGGACCAGCTGGGCTGCTGTTGCTGCAACTCCGGTGCTGACTGGGCCACCCGCTCTACCCAGTCAGTCTCAGGTCCCTTCGGATAATCGAGCCTTTCATCTTGTTGGTACCGATGGTAGGCATCGGCCAGCAAAACGATCTAAACCTCCGCGCGACGGTCGGGAGGTATCTGATGGTACGGTTCGGCGTGGGAGTGCGATTATCGAAAACTCAAATCGTATTAAGCGTCCGTCTCATCGACAGTTTACTAGAGGATCAGCTCAATCTTTGGTGTTCCCTACGGTGCAACCAGTAAGGAAATTATATCTAGTTGGTTGCGGATCCGGAGTTGAACCCGATACTATTGTTAACTTCATTAAAGAATCACTCTGCGTGGATATTGAATGTGAGAAGGCACCGACATCACGCAAGGGTCAATCATCATTCATCATCACCTGTAAGGCAGGCGACCGCGACACTCTATTGGATCCTAACACCTGGCCAGTTAACTCCATGATAACTTGTACTTCCCTCTTAAGAAGCGTCTAGAATCAGGCAATATCACTGCTGAGTCTCTGTCTAAACGTATAATAAACAATAATGGGTGGCACTCCCCTCCTGCTTCGAAGTCATCAACTCTTCCATCCAGCCCGGTACCAGTTTTAACGTCGGACACGGTCAGTTTGTCTGAATAATTATTGCTGGTATAATAATTGTTTAATTTCAATTTATTTTATTGTAATACCCAAACCCCAAGGTATTGTTTTATTGAATGTTGTGTTGATATTAAATAATATATATATTTATATTGTACTTTATATTATACTACTTCGTTTTTATTATGTGCCGTTAGGCGTGGAATAAAATTAAAATAAAATAAATAAATAAAATAATTGTTGTTGACTATGTTATGTTCTACGCATGTCCTTAGATCATCATAATGATGATGGGGTGATGATAACTCCACCTACTGGTTCCAGAAGTCGAGGAAATCCTGCCAAGTACCTAACTGATCTAGACTTTGCTGATGATTTAGGAGTACTCTCAGAATCACTAGAGGGCGCCCAACGGCTCCTCAGCTCGTTAGAACATGCTGCTTCTAGTGTTGGTCTTTTTATTAACTCCAGAAAGACCAAAATTTTGACAGTTAACTTTGAAAGTCCTCAGCAAGTCTCTGATCGGATGAGCATAAGCGCAAAAGATGGTATGCTTGAGCATGTGGATGACTTCTGTTACCTGGGATCATGGATCCGGAAGTCAGGTGAGGACCTACGAATACGTAAGGGAAAGGCATGGGCAGCCTTGAATAGGCTTTCCAGGATTTGGAAGTCACCGAGAATTAATCGGAAACTTAAGGTCCGTTTATTTAGAGCAGCAGTAGTTCCAGTACTCCTCTATAGGAGTCCATGCTGGGCTGTAACTGCTAAGGACACCAAATCTCTGGATGGCACATTCATAAGAATGCTACGCCGGGTTCATTGTGTCAAGTTCAATGCACACATCTCCAACCAGACACTATATAACATTGGAGGTGTCTCATTGGTTCCCCCAAGCTTGACACTAGAACAAAATCGCCTCCGCTTTGCAGGACATTGCTTTGGCCGTGAGGACCAGCCAGTGCATAATCTTGTACTTTGGCAGCCTCATGGAGTGAATAAGCATGGTGGACAGTCCATGACTTTCTTGAGACGCATCTTAAAGGACACTGGCCTTGAAGATGCGGATGATCTAGCAAATGTCATGGGTGATAGGGAGTTGTGGCGGTGCAATTTTGTTGATAAGCCGGCACAGCATTCTTAAAAATGCAGCTGCAATGCAGCATGCCGATCCTAGTAGTACATCATCTTCTAAGGAATAAATAATCACTATTCTCAGTAGGTGGATGACTTATAGCAGTAGCTTCATCAAAAAAATTAAGTTCCCTTTCTAAATCACCATCAAGTTCATTTGAAATATCCATTATAATGAATGAATTATGGCCCTACTAATTACCCAAAATGCTACTAATTATCCAAAAAGATGTGAGTGAAGCTGCGTACTGTTATGGACCCCAACAATATTCAGGACAATGATGGAAGATCTATACAGATTATGATACCTATACCTACCCCACAACTTTAAGTCCATTATAACACTACTAAATGTACTCTATCTAGCTGTACTGTACCATTACCATATAACAACTGTAGCCATAATTTCAACATACTGTAGTTTCGGCTATATGAATATTGGCCTATACACATAGGGTATAGGCCAACTAATCAATGTGAAAATAATAATCAAAAA
The DNA here is from genome assembly GCA_032718475.1 of Nemertoderma westbladi. Lineage (NCBI taxonomy): Eukaryota > Metazoa > Xenacoelomorpha > Nemertodermatida > Nemertodermatidae > Nemertoderma > Nemertoderma westbladi. Next base: position 6,623 of record JAUCBJ010002387.1, read on the forward strand.
TAACTAATCAAAAAAATGTGACCATTTATGGATTCTGTTGTTGGAAGGAGATCCAGTAAACTTTTGCTCGGGTTGCTGGTGAATAACAAGTACCGTAGATCGTCGAATGTACTACATGTTGATTTAAATTGAACCACTTTCACAAGATATGTCTCAGCCAGTGGAAACATTAATTTCGACACATTCTGATCTTCACCAACATTTAACAGGGTTTGCCCCGGGTTTGCTTTTAAAGCAGCAGCTTTCGTACCAACCTTGCTTGTTACGTCACACCCAGTAAGTATGTGAGCCTTCACTATCACATTACATGTTAATGATCCAAGCTTTAGCGCTATTTCATGTAGACTCAAATATCTTTTAATATTTTTGGCACCAACTCTAACCGATAACTCTAAAAGTCTAAGTTTGAAGAAATAATGCATAAAGTATAATAACATAACAACATCAGTATCATTTGACAAAACTAAGACACGTTGCTAGCCGTTGTTTATTGAATGTTGTATGTGTGTTATTAGTCTCATATCGGCTTCTTCTAGATCTTCTAGACTTTGGCAGTATGGAAACTTCCTAAAAGTGGAACTAAATCTGAAAATAAATCAAGCTTGGCCATTATTACCTCAACCACAAGTCTGTAAACTCCTTCATCAGAAAATATAGGCAATGCTGTCTGATTCAATTGAGATAAAATTCATTTGAAGTTTAGAAATGAAGTAAAACGGTTGATATTTCAGTGACAGGATTTGGAATAAATGGGAAAAAACTAACATTCATCAATGGAATGTAACCTGAACTAACAATTAGTGAGCTACAACCTGCCCATGTGGGAACCAAATCATCAATGCTCTTCGGATTCAGACCACATTTAACCATATTCAGAACAAATTCAACATATGTACAATGTACATGCCTGTTTAACTTCCCCTAATTCAAGTATCTCAGGCTCCACATTGAAGTCATTAGGAATGCTTGACTTTTCAACTGTGGAAAAAAATGGCGTTATCTTCTGGCAAGGCAACTTCCCAGGTATATTTATGTTATTAAGGTCAAAAACAGATATGTTCGGCTTAGAAGGCAACCTGCCATGAACTGGTTGCACTTGAAATATAACTTGAACTGTATCGTGATCACCATGGGTCCCTGATGGGGATGATTTATCAGGGTGATCAAAATTATCTAATGCTCCCATTGTAAATGAGTCTGACACAAAGTGACTAGGCAACGGAGTATTAAATCCAGCACATGTTGCAACTGTGTATTTAGCAAGATTGTTATGTATCGATTTATAGGACTTGTAACTGATGCTCGTCCCAATAGGATTCGCAGTAATTAGATTCCGACTTTTATTCTTGTCATATATTTCATTTGCCGTCATTACATGCAAAGGTGTTTTCTTGGTACCTCTATGGACATTGTAGTATAGTATTTGAAATATGGAATGCATTCTAGTGTTCATTCCATCCACATTATCATCATCGTCATCATCATCGTTATGATTGTTGGGTTCTGGTGTGAGGTGTTCATTGCCTAAAGCATTGGGCTGATCAAACAATTTATTTAATAATATTTTGAGAACAGTTGGCATTTTTGATTTTCTGCCAAGAGTCTCTAAGCTGCTCAGCATCACAGAATTTGTTTTCTAAGTTAACGTTTACATTTAATAATGATTTTCGAATTTCCTCAGCTACATACTGTGTTTAATTAATGGTTCTCATGCGTCTTACTATTTCATGCACATGAAAAGATCCTGAAAAAAAAAGCTTTTTAATAATTTTTAAGTCTGTGAGGTGTTCATTGCCTAAAGCATTGGGCTGATCAAACAATTTATTTAATAATATTTTGAGAACAGTTGGCATTTTTGATTTTCTGCCAAGAGTCTCTAAGCTGCTCAGCATCACAGAATTTGTTTTCTAAGTTAACGTTTACATTTAATAATGATTTTCGAATTTCCTCAGCTACATACTGTGTTTGATTAATGGTTCTCATGCGTCTTACTATTTCATGCACATGAAAAGATCCTGAAAAAAAAGCTTTTTAATAATTTTTAAGTCAGAATTTAGTAAATTTAAAATAATTTAAATACTTAAAATTTAATAAAATAATACAATATACAGTAATATTCGATTCTTGACAGAGGAGGGAAACTTGACACAAATGGCGAATCATTTCGATCAATTCGCCATCATGGCGAATTAATGTATATCTCATATCCGCGAAACATCATTGTTAATTATCAATTAAGGGAAAAGAGCAGGCTACATTAGCCCATGAAAATAAACATAAGTTAATAGCATATAATGTCATTAGTATTGCCCAGGTACCAAACTTTGTATTTTTGTGTGTTTTATGTATTGCATTGTTCTTCATTAGTGTTCTGGAAATATTCTATGTGGTGTCAGCTATTGTTAGGTAAAAGAATTATGTCATAGAGGAAATATTTTTTGTTCTAGAACAATTTTTTAAAATTGACTAATTTTATTGGAAATTATTTGTTATGTGTAATTCATTTTCTTGCAGTGTCAGTTTTTCAATCCAAAGACATGTACTTTTAAGAAGAACTGTCTGACATGCATTGAACCGTGCTTCTGTTGTGGAGGTTGTGCCCTGTAGAAATACAGAAATACAATAATACATACATTTTTATATGTTGTTATTTTGTGACTATTTTTCAATTTTACTGATTGTTTTACCAATTGTTCGTATTTTACTGTACTGTATGTGTGTATAGATTATAAAATTAAAGATGTTCACCAGCAGTGATGGTGAATTGCTAAGCCACTATTTACTAACCCATATAAATTATCAGGGTAAAGTATGGCCATTGTTTTTCGCTATGCAAATGTTATGTAACTATACACATAGTGAATATATTCTTTATTTTGGAACCCACACAGAATCTTGCACTAGTGCCCAATTACATTAAATTAAATTTGCTTTTACCCACATAAAAGTTGCGGGTCAATATTTTGCCGTGGTTGCCATTGTGTTTGGTTCTCCGGCCCCAACCATAATTATATTATCTACACTACTAACCTTTAACTCTTATGGATAAAGTACTGCCACATTTATCGTTGTACATATCTTGTAACTAAACCATATAAATATATTTTCCTTATTTTTGCTTTACCATATTTCCAATTATGCCAACCAAATGTAACTAAAATTAAGTATAATAATTTCATTATATTTCTGGAATACATGCATAGTCGCTCTAATGCGCTCTATCTATGCCTAATATGTATACCCTTTCTATTCATTTTGTAAAACACCCGTGACTCCAACTACTTGTCTTAGGAATGATACAGAGATACTTTACTGTTTGCCTATAGTTTTCTGACACTAACCAAAATCGTATTAATTGCCCATAATCTTATTAATATGGGTTTAGGCCGTTCTAGGCTTTGTGTCTATATTCTGTTACTTAAAATTTCACATATTTGTAGTGTATTTTTGTGCAATCTCAATAAATCTATATTTAATTATAATTATACTGGAATATTCGTTGTTATTATTTGTAAAATATCTGATGGCATAATAAAAACAGATCAGATTAATACATTTCAAATTATTTCCTCGTATCCATCTTGGACTCCAAGGTTCCACCTTGGTGTAGTGGTCGCATTGAATTCACATCTCCCGTAGGTCGTGGGTTCGATCCTCACATGGGCCAGGGCAGTTTTCGTTTTGGCAGCTTTAAAGGGACCAGCCAGGGCGCATCTCTGCCTTGCATCCTTAAGTGGTAGCTAAATGAGTACTGGAGTTTCCTCTGGGGAGTAAAGTTCTGGGGGGACCGCACTGGAAATAAGTCGACAGACTTTGTGCGTAATCCCTGGCCAAGTGGCCGACGAAAATTTACTTTTTACTTTTTTATCCATGGCAACATGATTAGTAGAGTTTACTAACATTAACTTTGTACATTACTCCCGTGGATGGATACTTATTGATAAATTTAGGAGATATATTTGGGCAGAAAAACGTTATATTTTGGAAAAAAAAATCAGTGCTAAGTAAATATTTACCCGTTGTTTTGGCCCTCATTTGAATATTCGGTCACCTAAACTTTAAGTAATTCGCTATATAACAAAGTGTAACTTGACCAATTTTGGGGAAATTTAATTCAACCAATCACCCGTTTCTAAGGTAAGTAGTCTTTGTTGTCATGGTAACGGGGTGCCAATGATATTCAGAGGTGGTTCCCTATCTTAAGACACTCGCCCTTATATGGACTATCTTTGGGTAAGTTTTGGTGCTTTTATCACAAAATGCACAATTTCTCCAAAATATGGAACTTAGTAAAGTACTTTAAGTAATTTACAACGTGTAGGAGTTATACAGCCGAGTATGGTACGAGTGAATGGTCTTCTCTTATTATTGTTAAGGCACCTAATAAGGCATGGCGCTTAGGTGTAGACTATAGGGGACTTAATTACGTAGCGGTTACTCAGTTTTGGTCATTACCCAATATTGATTACATATTAGCAGAAGTTGGTGGTGCCAGACCAGAATATTGACCATGGTGTGGTGTGGCACAGAAATTATTAAATGAATACTCTGCTTTCTTCGTATTGACCAAGAATTCACCAAACATGGCAGGTAAACCGAGTTCAAATTCTTGCCACTGCATCCATCTGCAAGCAGTTTAATATCTGCCATTCCCCTACCATCTTGGCAATGAAGCCACTTATTTAAGAAATGATGAGATTTCATTCGATCCCCGCTGAGTGCACTTCATGCCACAAATTGCATTCAACCCCTTTTGAAGTCAGATTATAAATTGTAAAATTATAATTTGCTAAAAATGTCAATAATAAAAAATTTCAGCCCTATTGGATTTTAGAGGATAAAATGACCTGCTCGAGGTCAAATGAAGCTGCAACGATTTGGTTACATTCATCAGCTTTTGTTGTTTTCGTTAAACCCTTTTTATCTCACTATATTTCAACTTTTCACTTGTGTGCTGCTCATACATGCAGCTCAGCATTAATCTCACCACCAATAAGATTTTTGATCTTTAGAGTACTATTGCATTTCGCAATGACTGCACAAATTTTTTGGGTGATGGATAACTAGGTTTTCAGATTGAAAGACATTATAATATTTACTAAAGGAAACGGCAGGATTTCCTGCTTTATCTTCTTCAGCTAGCTTTATACGCACAGCTTCGCTTCAGGTTTCACCTCTACAAGCCTTCCATAACTACCCCCCCCCCCCCCCCCCCCCCGCAGATGCAGTCCCCCGGGCCCTATAGGGGCTGTTGCGCTGTCAGTCAGAGAGGTAACAGCCCATGGGGTAAGGATTTACCCATGGGGCTCTAACTATCAGATAGTCTGATACCAACTGTCAGACAGTCTTTTTCAACTATCAGATAGATGATCGCCCAGTTACAAGTTGCCCGATAGTTGTATTTTTTAAACCCCGAGTGTTGTTGACGGAATCTGTTACTTCCGAAATCGTTGATCGTGGTGCCGGTGCCGGAATTCTGGCTTTGATTAAAAACACTGAACTGCTGAACGATGATGGCGGAATCTACGAAACCCGGCCGGATTCATAATCCGAGGAGGCAACGGAGTCAATTACGATAAACAATGAAACGATCGCGATGGACAATGGAGTCTATTCAATGTATCCAGAACGATACGATGGCGACGGAGTCTATTACAGTATTAAACACGCAACCAAAGCGATCAGACGATGGCGAAGTAATCTACAAAACAGAACGACAGGAAGGCGATGGAGTTTATTAAACCCAGTAAGATGGTGCATAGCAAAGCGATCGAGACGGATGACGGAGTCTATTACAGTATTAAACACGCAACCAAAGCGAAAAGACGATGGCGAAGTAATCTACGACAATAGAACGACAGGAAGGCGATGGAGTTTATTAAACCCAGTAAGATGGTGCATAGCGAAGCGATCGAGACAGATAACGGAGTCTATTACAGTATTAAACCTGGAACGAAGATGGTGGCATCTATAGGCCTAAACCTGGAACAATGCGAACAAGGCTACTGTAAAGTTAGACTAGACTGGTTTGTGAGATTAACTTGCCAATACTAACTCAATACAATTTGCTTTCTTCGAATTCCTAATAATATATTTTAATCTTAATAATAATTATTCAACATCAATCATTTAATAAGTCTTGTCAATGTATAAGACTTTCTTCTCCAGGTGAAAATCGACGCAAATAACAGCTTGTTTACTACTAAAATATTACATGTTTACCAAGTTTGGTATAGATTGAATGAGTTACGATTTTAAATTATCAGTGGAGGGTAAAGGCGGTGGGCCAGGATTCAGTTATACTTGAATAAAGAATAGTGATTAAACCAAGGGATACGCGATATATGACACTGCTGTATAAGTTCATTGAATGACTGTTGATTTCGAAACATTTAATTCAAAACTATATAAATGTTAATATAATGTTGGATTTTTTTTTGTAATAATAATTGACAGATGAATTATATTTCATTAATTTATTTTTTTATCTAATCACATTATTAAATAACTAAGAGTATTGAATATCTTCGGCCGTCATCCCGTTGGTGACTCCATTGGCAACCATTTCGACAGTTTCGATTGGTTTCGGCTCTTCGGTGCCCGAATAGACCGATGGTCGGCGTGGTTGCTGTCCCCATGACTGCTGGACTGAGGCTGCAATACCAACCAAAATTGCCATCTCCAGGCGCTGGGCACTGGAGCAGAAACTGGTGTGACCGCGGTTCGTGGGTGGCACTGTGGAGACGAGCCCCGATCTCCCGGAGGAAGGTGGATGTCTCTGGACCAGGGCGGCCAAAGGCGTCAAAGGCCACGGGGTTAAAGAAATGGCCCGGTCCATTCTGTCCATTAGGTCGCGATACTTAGAGTTTTTAATGCGCTCCGCCCCCTCAGCTGAGTGCCCCCCAGCAATGACTGTATGATGGTTTGTTGAAGGTGGCTGGGAGCCATTGGATATAGTAATAATTAACGCAAAGATATGATAATAATAATAATACACTCTTTTATTAATCATTAACATATAAAAATTAATTAAAAGGGAGAACATCACCCAGGTTACAAGGACACTTACGGGCAACAATTGCACTTAAAAATATCGTTAAATTAAAAGACTAAAATACGTTTCTTATATATTGTAAAATTTACTAATCCAAAAATCTATCAAAACTACAATAAGGTAAAAGATCTACTTTTTTTTAACAAGTTCTTAAAAACATTAATATTGACTGCCATAACTACGTCTGACGGTAAATCGTTCCATACACTTACTACACGGTTTGAATAGGAATACTTAGTTATCTCTAATCTAGTAAAACGTTTAAAAAGTTTATAAGAATGTCCTCGATTGCACCGCACCGTATTTGCAAAAGTAAAAAAAAAATCTTGTGGTAGATCAACAAGTTGATGTATAATGTTGTAAGTCATTGTAAGATCAAAAATATGTCTTCGTACTTCTAAAGGCTGTAGTTCTTATGATTAGGTAGGCCTACGTGATATTAGTTTCTCAAACCAAACCTATCCATCCATTGACATCCAAATATATCCAATTTCTCAATCCATACTAATCAGTATGTAATATTGTACACTATAATGCAATACCGGTAATGTCAATGCAGCAATGTCCAACCATACAATGCGTTGAGTGTTATCGGATCAGCCGCCAAGAAATGTTAGGTTAACGGCACCTCGCTCTGTCACATCAGTTTTTGTAGTGGTCTAGTTCCAGGCTACCAAAATCCGTTAGGCCTAGTGCATGATATAGAATCAGCACATCCTGACATCTGTGCAACTCCTGAACTCACGCGAGCATTTTACAGATGGATGGTGGTCTAATTTATATGGTCTTGTACTGCGAAACCGTGTATTATTTACAGATGTAGGCTAAATTTCGGTTATGTACCGTGCACAGTACTGGTGGGCCTACACAGCTACTGCTATTTTGCCTAATACAGGTCCCAGAGGTAAATCCTTACCCCACGGGCTGTTACCTCTCTGACTGACAGCGCAACAGCCCTCTCTCCCCGGGCCCGGACCAACCAAAGTCTTCAAGCAGATTTGATCCCCCTTTGCGGATTTTGTCCCACAAATAATTTTATTGTTGTCAGATGGTTTAATTATGGACAGGCAGTTTATTTGGGGTTCAACATGAATCTTAAACGTAGGCCAAAAGATAACTGGCTACTACTACTTTATTATGCAGCACTCGATCACTCCAGTGCGCGGGCCAAATACCAGTATAGTGACGTAAATATGACATTACGACACATCTTGCTAACTTTCTGAACTTCGGATTGGATTCGGACTAGGTTTGGTTCGGCCCGAACTTTGCCTTGCTTCGGTTTGGCATAAAGTGCCTTCTGTTGAACCCAAGTTTGGACTTACTCCTGCTTACAGGATTTGCTTGCAATCCATGAAGTTTACTGAAGGACTACTGCTTCAGTAGTCCTTGGCCTAGACCTATTTTAACCCTATTAGGGCCGGGCGTATTCAGCCCCGTTTTGGTCTATTGTCTTGAAATTTGGTGCATATATACTATGATATGTCCTCTACAAGTTGGTGAAGTGGTAACACCTAGTTACTGTCGGTTCGTGAGTTCTGGAGGGTTGTCTGTTCATTTGGATGTACATAGAATACATAAATATTTTATCATTTCTTTGTTTCATTCAACAATATACTTACACTATGTCGATAATCGATAATGGTTTCTTTACCAACGTATGACGCTCTGGTCTGCCAGTCTTTTGGTCTGTTCAACTTTGTCTGTCTGTCGATAATCGATAATGGTTTCTTTACCAACGTATGACGCTCTGGTCTGCCAGTCTTTTGGTCTGTTCAACTTTGTCTGTCTGTTTGTCTGTCAATTAGAATTACAGTATGCTTGTAAAGTTCAAAATAATTTTGGAAACAAACACAATATAATTTCAATAATTAGATATTATTGATTTACTCATATTAATTTTATGTTTGTTGATGGGTGTAGCATTTACCTTATATAATGAACAGACAGACCGACAAACATACAGAGAGACATACTGACAAAGAGACAGACATACAATAAATTACAGACACAACAGACGTCATAAAATGTCTGTTTGAAAGAATTGTATGTTCTTATACTGCAATTTAGTAGATAAATGTACTTGACGAAAATGGAGACAGACCGACTCCCCAATAAGTTGATCCTGCTGGTGGAAACTGTGCCCAGCAAGCATCAGGCGGCGTCTCTGCAGGGTGATGCTGGGTTTTGGCAATGATATGTTACCATAGTTGTATAACACATCATTGCTTATTTGTGCGTCATATGCAACGTTACGCAATTTATCCTTGAATAGTCTTGATTTACTTGTAAGAATTTTATATTTCATTGATAATTGTATCATGCAATATAAAATGGGCAGAGAAACTGACAGACAGTCAGTCAGTCAGACCGACAGACAGGGTACATTTATCATGATACTGAACTTGGATTGTCTTGCTTTACTGATATGAATTCTATATTTCATTGATAATTGTAGCATACCAGAGAAACAGAAAGATGGCGGACAGACGGACATACAGACAGACTGACAGACAGACAAACATAAACGTCGTATAAATTTCAGAGACTTCATACATTATAAAATATCCCAAGTAAGTAATTGAGGGTGCTTACACTGGAAAGTAATAGAACAATATACTTAAGTACCCTATTTATCAAAGGTTGAAAATTGACAGACACATTTGACAGACAGCCAGACAGACATGATCGAACGATCGGTAGAGTAACTATATGGGGAAATTATCACAAAAATTCAGCAGCTCAAGTTGTAAATTAGCAGATGATCCTTGTTTTACACCTATCCTTGTTCGAATTCCATTGGTCAATATCATATCTCCGAACTTTAGAAACAGTAATCCAACTCTGTAATAATTAATTAGGGTCAAACAGATAAAAGGGCAAATATGCTCCGAGAGGCTTTTAAATAATACACTGTAAGAGACATGATCGAATGCACCTGCTATGTCCAACTGAAATATGTAAAGGGACTGATCTCTCTGACGATGTGACTCAATAATTTCCTGTATCAACGCTACTACAAGATCTGATCCAACTCCTTTTTTGTACCCATATTGGCATGAATTTGTAGATATGTATGGAAGAATGAATTGTTTGAGGGTGATAGCTTCGAACAGTTTACCAAATACAGATACAGTGGCAATTGGTCGATAGCTGTTTGGTCGTGTAGTTCCACGGTTTCCACTTTTATATATGTATGTTATCAGTGTCCTTCCATAGACTTCAGGGACTGTCTGCAATCGGATTGAAGATGTTGCATAAGTGTACTGTACAGCAGCATAGTTTTCATCAAGATGAAGAATGTGCTCTGCTGAAAGATTAAAGAAATCTGGAGATTTGCCCCTAGCTAATGCTAGTATAGCATGTTTAACAGCACCCTCTGATATTGTTGGAGGACTTCTACCTTCTGATAGTAGTTTCAGTTCGATGACTACTTTGTCTAACTCACTTTCAGCATCAGTTTCAGCTGAGTTCATAACATGTATTAAATTATCTCTCAGTGATTTAGCCATGCTGATGGGAGCTGTTCCTTCTTTAGTTGAGAAGTGTTTCCAGAACTCATGAGGATTATTCCTGTTATGTACTATGCCGCCAGTTTTGGATCTTACTGATTGTTTCGCAAGCCAGTTTCTAAGGCGCCTTAGTAATTTCTTTGACTCTTTCAATGCTACGCTAAAAGAGTCACTTTTAATTTTACCATTTTGCTTCCAAATTGTATACAGCTCCTTAGTAGTATTTGCATGACTAGATATTAATTTGTTCCTTATACGAATATTGGTCGTCTTTTTTCGAAACTTACTGACAGGTATAAAGAGATTGGCTCCCTCTGTAATAGCTCTCTGCATCTCCTCGGTGTATCTATTCAATTCCTCAGATGTCCAATCGAAAGAGTTCATGCTGCTTGAGTGGAGATTATCCAGCTTATTCTCTACATATTCCTTATAACTGTTGAGTTGAGCTGTAGTCGCCTTACTCCAGGCTACTCGTGGTAATCTTTTGGTAAATTCCTGTGTATTCTCCTTGTTATTTGTATTATGTTCATTTACAATTGCTATCTCAGCTACTACTGGACTGTGATCAGAGAGAGCATGGACATGTGGGTTTATTACCTCACCACTCACTATTAGTTGGTCACCAGGGTTGGTTGTGAGTATATGGTCTATATATGAATCGCCCTGAGGCCCCCTGAAAGTAACATATGGTCCTGAAAATTTACCATGTGTATCTACTGCCACTAAATTGTTTGCAGCCAAGAACTCCGATAGCAACCTGACATTGCGATTCGGGTGTTTTTTTGTCCAACGTTGACCACATGTGTTCCCAAGGTCAGCATTTGCATCTAAGAGAATGTAAGGTATAGCTTGATTATTACATTCCAAAATTTGTTTGATTCTGCCAAGAAAGTCATCATACTGCTCCTTTGGCTTGGATGTATCTGGCGCATATCCAGATAAGAAGATAAATTGCAGGTTAGAGTTATGCATTTCAATCAGAGAACCCACAATGTCATCATTCGAACATTGTTTAGTTTTTGACTTAATGAGTGATTTCCGTATCATTAAGAGTACTCCTCCAGCCCCACGAACCCTATTTGGGTTGTCCATGAGATTACTGACGAGCGATTCACAGTGGAAGTCTCCATATCTTGTGAATACTAGGTATTTTAATTCTGCCATGTCCAGCCAGTGTTCTTGGATTGAAATTATGTCCATGTTTGTACATAAACAGTCTAAGTAATCGATACTTGAACTCAAGCCTTTACTATTAAATGTACACATGCGCACAAGTGTTTCATTAATGGTATATGAGTTTTTACGAATTGTACCATTCGTTTGCGTAGTTCCAGTGATATGTGATGAGACTTTAACCTTAACGTTTATATTTTCCTTATTTTGTTTCAAACCATCACTAATCACAATCCCAGTCTCTGTGTTGTTTGATCCAATGCTAAAGTCGATACCTGGGTATGGAATAAGGGCGACCACTGTTATGTTGAGGTTTGTTTGGGCCTCCATTTACAAGATATTTTCTTTGTATCTGTAACCAAGTAACAATAACCAAGTCTTCAGGTTTAATTGTAATTTTCATATTTTTGGTATCATAATGTATTCGTGTGGTTATCCTATCAATGTGGACACTTCTTTCTTCTAGATAGTGAACCACGTCCTCCTCACTATGCGAACGATGTACTCCCTTCACATATATGGGCATAAACTTCCCAGAACGCGCACATGATAACATTGAGTTCGATGAACGGGGTTGCTCTATGTCTGATTCTTGGTGGAAAACCACCTTTCCATTGGATTTAGATGGTATTGATGTTGGAACTACTATATTAGTATGTCTCTCAGATTCTGATCCTATAATCGGATTTTGATTATATTTACGTACTATTGACGAGTTCCTCCAATCTGGATCTTGAGGAACCTCAGTATTAGCAGTTTGTTATTCCTTGGTTTAGCCGCCAAGCATTTCATCTCTGACTCTGATTGATTAAAGGAAGCTGTTGTTTTAACATTGTGACTGAGTTTTCCTTCAGAAGCAACTCTGGTACCGGTATATGGTTTCAAACATCCCTTACTTCTCCTACCTTTGGCTTGTACTTGGTAAGGTTCAGGGTTTTGTATGGATGCATCATTTGATGTGTTTATTAATCTTTTAATTTCATTGGACTTGGTGGGGGTAGGAGTTGGAGTAGTATGAAAACAAATAAGTTGGTGCCTGTTCCCAAGAAGGGCAACCTAACACTCTATGGTTCTTTTCGGGGAATCTCATTGATCTCGATTGCTGCAAAGCTATACAATAGGATTCTATTAAATCGCATCAGGGATCCCATTGAGAGACTGCTCCGTGGAAATCAGAATGGGTTCCGTAAAGGTCGTGGGACCATGGAGCCCATTTTGGCACTTAGAAGGATAATTGAAGAGTTATCAAAAAAGAAAGACAGGCATCTGGCTGTTATCTTTGTTGACTTCTTCAAGGCCTTTGATTCAGTCTCTCGCTCACGTATGTTCAGCATACTTTCATTATATGGGATTCCTGATGAAATTATTGCAGCAATCAGATCAGTATACGATGGTTCGACAACATTTGTGTCTACTGTTGATGGTGACACAGAACCATTTGAAGTGTTATGGGGCGTCCTCCAAGGAGACACACTTGCACCATTCTTGTTCATTATTGTGGTTGACTATGTTCTACGCATGTCCTTAGATCATCATAATGATGATGGGGTGATGATAACTCCACCTACTGGCTCCAGAAGTCGAGGAAATCCTACCAAGTACCTAACTGATCTAGACTTTGCTGATGACTTAGGAGTACTCTCAGAATCATTAGAGGGAGCCCAACGGCTCCTCAGCACATTAGAACATGCTGCTTCTAGTGTTGGTCTTTTTATTAACTCCAGAAAGACCAAAATTCTGACAGTTAACTTTGAAAGTCCTCAGCAAGTCGCTGATCGGATGAGCATAAGCTCAAAGGATGGTATGCTTGAGCATGTGGACGACTTCTGTTACCTGGGATCATGGATCCGGAAGTCAGGTGAGGACCTTCGAATACGTAAGGGAAAGGCATGGGCAGCCTTGAATAGGCTTTCCAGGATTTGGAAGTCATCGAGAATTAATCGGAAACTTAAGGTCCGATTATTTAGAGCAGCAGTAGTTCCAGTACTCCTCTACGGGAGTCCATGCTGGGCTCTAACTGCTGAGGACACCAAATCTCTGGATGGCACATTCACAAGAATGCTACGCCGGGTTCATTGTGTCAAGTACAATGCACACATCTCCAACCAGACACTATATAACATTGGAGGTGTTTCATTGGTTCCCCCAAGCTTGACACTAGAACAAAATCGCCTCCGCTTTGCAGGACATTGCTTTCGCCGTGAGGACCAGCCAGTGCACAATCTTGTACTTTGGCAGCCTCATGGAGTGAATAAGCATGGTGGACAGCCCATGACTTTCTTGAGACGCATCTTAAAGGACACTGGCCTTAAAGATGCGGATGATCTAGCAAATGTCATGGGTGATAGGGAGTTGTGGCGGTGCAATTTTGTTGACAAGCCGGCACAGCATTCTTAAAAATGCAGCTGCAATGCAGCATGCCGATCCTAGTAGTAGGAGTTGGAGTAGAAACTGCTAAATCAACAGTGATATAGCTGCTGTTTCCATCGTCACTAGGTTCCGCAACAGTTCTATAATTGTGTTTGTTTACATTATTTTCACATAGTGAGTCTTAATTTTATGAAAGTTATATTAAAGACTTTCATATTTAAATATAAATGTTTTGTATTGTAACTTTTGGCAAATTTAAATAAATTACTACTAAAAAACTAGATTTCAGCGTTACATAACGATTACAAGGGGGTGGTTGTAACAAAATAGTAACGTTTCAGGCAGACCCCTCCCCCTTCTGAGCGTTACGTAATATGTGAGCAGCCCCTTACTAGGCAAGTTTTTTCCGATTTCATAACTGTGGTTCTAATTCTGTATAAGTCGTCGGCTATGACGTTTAATTAAATAAGCGTGGGAAGCCTATTTTGACAATCGGCTGTGATTGGATGATACATATATATGATTGCTCTCACTGCAATCTTGTGATCTTGTATTCTATGGATTGTGTTTTCGATCCATTGAAATACACATTAAATCTCAATCATTTCCCATGTGACTTATATCAATTGGATGTGGAGAGTCTTTGGACACTACAATTAATTAAAATAAAAAATTAATGATTTAATAGTACAGAGCACTTCACAAGCATGATTACTAAAAGACTGCTTTTGGTTACCATTAAGAAAAAAATAAGTTAGATCATATAACAATTAAAATAAAACATTGAAGAGTCTGGTTATAAATAGTAAATGTATTATTATACAGATCCACCTTCAACCAATAAAAGTGACATTTATAATTGCAGAAAGTGGATCCAATCACTGCAATGATCCTTTTTGTTGAATGAATATAAAAAATATTGCTTTTAAAAACTTTATTGCCATTACAATATATTTATTTTACTTTTAATATTGTTCACTCATTATCTTCCATGAATAAATTGTGAATTTGCTCAATTCTTTTCAAGAACACGTTCATACTGCTTGGTTTCTGATAAAATATCGCAGTTTCTCAAATAAATGAAGAATATACTCTGGAGTGTTTTTAACCCTCCAGGAATATTAATTACTTCCATAAATAGACCCATTTGATAAAATATCGCAGTTTCCCAAATAAAGGAAGAATATACTCTGGCGTGTTTTTAACCTCCCAGGAATAGTTATTTACTTCCATAAAAATAGACATATAATAGATATACAATAGACACATCTTTTGGCTTTGAAATGTTACAACCATCCAGAGCATCTTCCAGTCTCCCTGGCCAGAAAATTTTAGATTCATTTGACACGCAAACACCTGATTCACACCCTGAACCTCCATCTGCACTTCGGGTTCTGCTTCAACATAGTCTTCTGAAGTATCGAACATTAACATTTCAATAATGTATCCTTCATTTGATGATGATGATATACTATTTGGCTTCTTTTTCGTTGCACTTGATTACATAGTGGTTGGGTGTTTATCATTTTCCAGCCCATTTGCACTGCAGCAGCATTTTCTAGCAATGATATATTTTCAGGGACATTAACATCCATTGAGCATTCAACATCAGCAGCTTCTGTTCAGCAGCTTTAGTAACCCCATAGTAGATAATGTCTGCAGTTTAACGACCCACCCCCCCCCCCAAAAAAAAAAAACATTTATAAAGTAAAACAATATCAAATAACATTGTTATTGTGACAGCACATTTGCTCCTGCAATATAAATTAATACATGAAAAGTAAACAAGACAGTTATTGCTTAACTAACAATGAACTAAATCAAATAAGGCCTAATTAGATAATGCTACAGTAGAGCATTTTAAAAACCCCGCCATATAAATTTGTATAAGTGGAAATATTGAGCACCGGCACTCAATCCGCACTGGCACTTGTGTAGTGCGGATTGTGCACTGGTGCACAAACCCCAAAAAAATATATATATATGAGTCATACAAAGGTCACAGATACTGAATATGACAACAGCTGATGTATTTCAGCACCCGGTGCTCAACTTATAGCCTCCACACTAAGGGGTAACCAAGCCAAAATAGCTCCGCACTACAGGGATGATTTACCGGTCATGTTCACCGGTGCTCAATCCGCAGTAAGAAGTTGACAGGGAGTAAAACCTACCACAGTAAAGTTAAAACACGAATTGTGCACCGGGGGTGCTCAATCCGCTGCTAACGTGTTAACTTATCGTTAATCGTATTTACAACAACCATTTCATGTGTACACCTTATTCTGGTAGTACACCGATAGGCAACTTGTAGTCCTACACAAAGTAGCTGCTCCTCACTAGTTTCTCGAACTTCTGCCTCCTCAGGGTAGACCCAACTACAACCTTCTTTATCCGATTTTTCCTTAAATGTCTTCCTCAAATGTAGAATCACTAATGAATGTACAAACTTGTGAATCACTTATGAATATCTTAGATGGAATAGTAGTCAGATCATTGAACAGCTTTGGGAAACTTTGAAGCAATGTTGTTTCTTTGTTCATTAGGAGCTTATGAAATGGTCGAGTTATATGAATTCCCAATAAGGAAATTGCACAGAATATAGGCTTAAGTATTTACATTTCCACAAAATCGTGGTATAAGATTGATATATTGTTCATAATGTTTGAGAATGTCTTTTAAATAGTTGGCAAGAATATGATAGATAAGAGCTAATAATCAACAATCACTTAAACGATTGAAGCAGTGGTCCTTTAATGAAAGTGACATTAATCTTTGGTTTGATAAATGACTCAAAATGACCTGTCTATTCCAAGGCTTGGCTGAGTGAGAGTAGTAGTCTTTGTTAATAAAATTGTTGTGAAATTACAGTTGTGACAAAAAGTGACATTACAGATTTTTCAAACGAAATCTTTCTAACTCTTTCTAAAATATTCCTAATGTTGGAAGGGCCCATTGTATACCATAAATAGTAAGTGACTGGAATATATAGTTCCCAACACCATATTGCCATTATTGCAGAACTATCATTTGAATATGTAATCACTGCATTGTTCCCTACCATCATTTCTTCAACAATGGCGCTTAAGGCCATGGTTTCCATATAGGGTTCCGTCCTTCTTAGATTACTCTATAGTAGTGTCTATGATAGTTGGTTCTTCAACCCTATAGATCTTCCACTCTAGACCAAAAAGTATATTAGCCACATTTATAATAGAGCCTTCAATTTGAGACTGGCTCATGTGAAGTTCTGCAGAGATTTTGTGCATTGCAGTATATATCTCTGGCCTGATAGACCTAGGTCCCTTATTAGTATGCCTGAAATCATACGGCAAGAAGTTATCAGCCAGATTGTCTGGTTTTTCATCAAATTGGTACTGTACCACCTTGCCTTTTTGGATGGAGGTAAAACTTCATCCCCATCATCATCACTACAGCTGCTTTCAGTGCTGCTATAAACAATGGCCCTCCAATTTACTGGTTCCAGCCTTTCCATCTCTTGGCTAGATTTGTCTAGGGCTATGTTTCTCAGAATTATATCTTTGGACCTACGTTGATTATGTACAGCCACTGTCTACTTACAAAGGATGTACAGTAACCAATTTGAGGCTGATTACATTGATTATGGTAGAATGCCTCATCTTCATCTGTCATAGTAACACCCCAAATTTTCTCTTGGTGTTTGTGAAATATCATATTTAATATCGAACAGATTCTTGGATACAACCAGAAACTCACTAAACCGTTTCCAGTATGTGAGTTTCTTTTTAGATATTTATCTGTCATGATGAATACTGTCATGGGTACTTTTTCTCGTTTTTGTATATACATTACAGTATACCCAATGCAACATTAGTCGGGCGGGATACAACCTTATTGATAGCAACAGAGTGATTTTTGTGATCACGCTTGAGGTCTAAGGTTAACCCAATTACTTGGTAATTTTCCATTAGGGAGGAAATCTAATGAAGGAATTGTAATACAGTCCTGGTGTGTTCAGGTGGTCTCTTTCTTTTCGCAATGCTGTTTGCATCTCAGTGAATGGTCTTTAACTGAGCAAGTATTTTGAGTTCTTAAAATAGATGGCTGATTTTCTATAGATTCATCTTAAAAAAAATTTCCCAAGATATTGTCCAGCACGTATAATTGCTGCTCTTGTATATCTATACCTTGAAGAATTGACGGGAACATTGGTTCCTAAAAATATTGGAGTGGAAACATTGCCCATTATGATTAACATGTATAGTGTAATTTCAAAGAGCATGATCAAGTAGTTGGGTTTTATACCATCAGAAACTAGGAGATCAAATTTTGCCATAAAATATATGCTAGTTATGATTATATATATAATATTACGTACCGGTAGCCGTATATTGGAAATATCAAAAATATGTGATGATTATAAAATTGTGGGTAGAGGCCATAAAATTTACATGTCGCAGTGTCCGAGTGGATACGGCGCCTGAACTGCTTACACAATAGTGTTTGGTGGCGCAGGTTCGAATCTGACTAAATGTTACGGTATATGGCGCTGTATCCACATTATTAGTCCGTTATACTGTACGCAATATTAGTCCGTTATACTGTACGCAATATTAGTCCGTTGTGCAGCATAATATTTTAGATAAGGCATAATAGCGAGGTGATATTTAGATAGGGAAATAAAAACGCCCATATATTTTGAATTCATCCATTTTGTATAATATGTAGCCCTACCTACGTAATTTTGTATTAGGATATAGGTAGATAGTTCCAGGGTAGCAAGTTTAGTCGGACCCTGGATTTTGTGCTTGCTGTTATTAGCTTTGATAGGGCTAGTATATAGGGACGCTGTCCTGGCCATTCAGCAGCCAGGGACATGATCCATTACCATATATGGTAATAATTTGAGGTTTGGAGAGCAATAGGGCTACAATCCGGCCTCCTTATTGGACTAACTGCTTCCAGGTTGGTCTAATGCTAGCGCGGACTGGAGAGCCAATAGGAGAGCGATTGAGTCACCCTATTGCATCACCCCATTCGGATCACCTATAAATTGGCGGTGTGCCGGTAGAGCTGTACTCTATCACCAACCTTAACCTCAGTACAATCCCTATTCACCTTCTCGACGGATATTTTGTACCATTAAGTTAAAGTATAATTTAGCGTATTTCTGCAATTTTCTATCTTTTGATTAATTTCTCGAGATGATTTGCTAGTGCGATTATTCTTGATTGCGTTTCTCAATTAATCCTATCGATTACTGCTAATTACAACCGGAACTATGATTTCTACCTCTTTTGTTAATGGTTCTATGTGATTCCTTTCTACGCAATAATCCTAAGGGATTTCTGAGACTGTCAGACTTGTGATTTGCATGCGCCGCTACGGTAGCTATTCAATCAATGGAGGGCTAAGGTGCCAGTAGGCGGTGGGCTCATCGGGGGGTTAGCGACGAAGGGAGAGCGGAGGATTCAAAAGCGGGCAACGCTGGCGGGGGTCAACGTTGTGGTCGGGCAATTTGGACTGTAGGTTGGAGACCGCTCGCTGGTACAGTAATTAGGGGGCTGATGATCCAAGGTTTTGTCTCTATTTAGTATTAGGGGGGCAGGAATTGGGTTAGTTAGGAAGCCTAGATGTACCCGGGAGAGGCCTGCATACCTTACAGTAAGTAAGTTGCGAGTAAGTAGATTGCGCATTAGTCAATTGCGAATTATTATGTTGCGAATTATATAATTGCAGATTGTATAATTGCAAGTCGTGCTATTGTGATCTGTGATTGCTGACGCTGATTGGTGTGTTACTGAAGTGTGCCTATGATTACGAATACTTAGGTAGGCGCCCCTTTTCTCTTTGATTGATTTCTATTTCTTAGTTACAACAAATAATTACTGATTAGGTCAAAGTAATACGGCATTTTAGGCTATTACTAGCGAAACCTGTTGTGTAATAAATTAGAATTACGCATTCTGGAACTCTTAGTAATTAGTACGCTGTTACATATTTGTGACTGTAATTGATTAGTAAAATTAAGAATTAGTACGCAGCATAGCGGAGAGTAGCTAAGGTAATAATTTAGAGTACCGTAAACTATTCACGCTGAGCGGTTATTTGCATTAGCGGGCAATAAGCTAGATCGCAGTAGTCAGTACGCAAGACACTAGTAAGTTGCTGGCCTAAAGCCAGCTGCAGGCAAGTTTAGACCCAGAGCGGTATCACCCACGAAAGACATTGTACTGTACCATTATTTGATTATTTTAAATATTCTCGCATTCACACATTCCGTTAGGGAACCCTCAGTATTCGCGATTAGAAAAGACGTAAGCATTGGCGTATTTCAGTAGTAAAATTAGGCGTAAGAATATACTCTGAGTGCAAAGCCCCTCGCACTCGTCTTAAGTAAGCTTAGGGAGCCGACTCGGGTTTATTGTTTTGGTTATTCCCGCGTGGCTCATAGATTCGAACAGTTAGCTCTCTATCGAGCGATCGGTAGAGAAAGGAACAAGCGATTTTGCAGGAGTTGTGTAAATTTAGTAAAATATATTAGCGGACGGCAGATTAGCGCCATCCAACGGTACGTAGCGGTTTTGTATTTAGCAACCCTTTACAATTTAGCAATATCACGCTCCTGATCCCCTTTACTTAACAGTAGAGCAGTCTTTGTGTCTTATTGGTTAGGCGAGAGCTCGAATTAGGTTGGCAGAGAGGTATACGGGTATTTGTCTGTTCAACAGTTCTGCTGTTAGTATAGGTGTCGCGGTTGTTTATCACTAAAGGCTGTAGAAATTTCGCACTGTTGTGTCCCTAGGCAAGACACTTTAGACATTAGTGCCTACGTCAACCCAGCGGTATAATGGGAACCTGGCTTTGCTGGGGTAATGATAATAAAAGCGCTTTGAGGATGCTGAGCGTAGAAAAGCGCTATATAAATAACCAATATTATTATTATTATTATTATTATTACATGCTACATCTTATTTTTGTGTTTATTAGGATAAGAACATGCAAACACAACTATTTAGAGGGTAGCCACTATGTGTTGTGACTTAACATCACCCCCCACAACCTGCTTTCTCTCCAGCAACCCGTTCAGCAGTTTTCTCTCCAGCAACCTGTTCAGCAGATTTTTAGTTATGGTACTACTAGGATCGGCATGCTGCATTGCAGCTGCATTTTTAAGAATGCTGTGCCGGCTTGTCAACAAAATTGCACCGCCACAACTCCCTATCACCCATGACCTTTGCTAGATCATCCGCGTCTTTAAGGCCAGTGTCCTTTAAGATGCGTCTCAAGAAAGTCATGGGCTGTCCACCATGCTTATTCACTCCATGAGGCTGCCAAAGTACAAGATTATGCACTGGCTGGTCCTCACGGCGAAAGCAATGTCCTGCAAAGCGGAGGCGGCCACATAATTGTGGTGGTAGGTGACATACTTGTGCTGGAGAACCGAATACATAGATTGTCTATTTGATTTATGCTTGCGCTTAAACTCAGGATACGTTTCACATATCAAAGCTGCTATTGAACTTAAATAGGTAACATTTTGACATTCGAAATCATAGACACTTCTGATATAAGTTGGTATAAGGTATAATTTTTGGTATTAATGCCATTTGTACACTCCTCCACATTTGCCAATTTTCAAATTCATTCGGAATTTTTCATTGGAAGTAGCAGACTGAACTCAATTTGAAATGAAGGTTCTATCTATATAGTCTGAACTGCAGCAGACCTTTAAACATCTTGGACACTGAATCAACTAGGGATTCACCACGTTTCTACAACATATCTCCTCTGCAACACTTTCATTATTTTTACTCGCCCCACTATACAGGTAAAGTCCTCTTAAATCCCTTTTTTACAACCATTGACACCGCATATTCAATGAACGCATTGATTTAATTTTATGTATTTCAGTTGTTGTTGTAAATTATAACACAAAGATGAATTTGGAATTATAAACACATCACACACGCTCGTCCTCTGCCAATCTCTACTTACAACACGAGTTTAAGAAAAGCCACAAAATTTACGTATAACACAGGCTGGGCCAGAAAAATATTTTATAATAAATGTCCCTGTGAACTCGATGATGAATATCACCACAGAATTCAAATGTGATAAAACGAGTGATATCCATTGCTATTCCTCCATACACACTGACCTATACAAATTCTTGGAAGACTCTTTGCGTGTAGTTTCATTTTTCTTTATGCAGGTTTATTAGATAGCAGAATTGAAGTGCTTACTTACCCTTCAATTAATCAATGTTAAATATATTGACTGATACTAACTTATACTTACATACATCTTTATTTATCTATATCAAACATACCGTACTTTTGAAATATGTACTAATTATTAATTACAGACGTAATAGTATATTATTGGTGAACCTGTGCGAAATGTTTATTTCATGTATTATTATGGTCGATAAATATATAATATAATAATATATGAGGTTTGATATTGGAGTATATGAAGTTCGCAAGGTTCACTCAGAGATGAATACTGTTACCGAAACTGTTTTTTTAATGTTTTATATTATACAAATCTATTATAGTATAACAGTCAATATGATTTAGATAGCTACTATTTAATCTCTGCCTGATTCATACAAATAAATATTACTCACAATCATAAATCTCAGAAGTTCATTCTCTATCAATTGAAACTGGCACTGGGAAAATGCTGCAGTTTGCAACTAAACTATTACCAAAATGTGATATTTTTAAATAGCATTTGAATCTACAATCTCCAACAAACCAATTTTGTAATTTTTTACCAAAAATTTACACATGTTGTTAAATATTTCAGCTATAACAATGGAAATCATAAACGTGGTCATAGGGGGATTAAGCATCACCCAGTCATAATTTGAGCCAAATTTCATAAGAAGTTGTTCATTTTTAGAAAAGCCTTTGCATTTTTAAATTTAAGGGTAATTTTGTCCATTGAAATGTTAGGATGCGCACAACCCCACTAAATTTTGTTGTGGGTCAGTGATTTCCTTTCTATAGTCCGTTTACTCATTTGACAGAGTCATGTCTGTCTGTCATTGCTGTCTGTCGTCTGTCTGTCAAAATATAACCAACAGCTGAACAAACAAACAGACAATGTGGATGACATCAAACACGAAAACTGACATCGGAAATGAAATCACCAACCATGAAAACGGCTCATAACAACATTTTTAGCTAGTTGGTATGCATTCCTATTACTTTGACAGACAGGTCGCTGGGCAGACAGAAAAACTGACAGACAGACAGTAGGTTTTGTTAAAAGTGAAAACTGACGTCTGAAATGAAATCAGCAACCAGAATAACCTCCATAACAAAACTTTTATCTAGTTGGAATGCTTTCCTTATATTTTGACAGACGGACATACAGACAGACAGACAATCAGACATAATAGACTTCACTAAAAATGAAAACTGACTTCGGAAATGAAATCAGCGACCAAAAAACCAAACAAAAAGTTTCAGCTATGTGGTATGATGTCCTTATATTTTGATAGACAGATCGTCGGACAGAATCTAGACGGATTGACAGACGGACATAGAGACATAATAGTATTCGTTAAAAGTGAAAACTGATGTTGGAATGAAATCAGCGACCAGGAAAACCCCCATAACATAACTTTTACCTAGAAAGAATGCTTTTGTTATATTTTGACAGACAAACCTTTGACGAGAAACACAATCCCAGACAGACAGTTTTCATAGAAATTAACGTAGAGTAAGGTTACGATTATCACTCATAACTTTTGAACTACTACATTAGCTATTAACAAACGGTTTGAAGTTTTGAAATCCTCATAAAAATCTGCACCTGCATCTGGGATTGAAAATGAAAATTCGAATATTTTTCTGAATTAGTCAACCCAGTCAACGCACTCTACAGGCCATAACAAATACACAGATGGCACCAGAAATTCAGAGTCAGGCAACAATGCCATGTTGTATGGGTGGGTGGTCTAGGGATACCTTCTATTACAGAAACGGCCACTGTGGCATATCTAGCCGCTCTGAGTGGCAATCAACCATTGATAAATCTTACATGAGGCAGCAGCATAATGCACCCATTATAACATCATACTATAGAGCTATGGAAAACCTTTCAAAATCAAATGACCCACCAGAGTTCAACCATAAACAAAGGATCTGGATTGTACCCATTGCTAAAGTAAAGTTTGCATATCTTCTAAACAATTATACCCTACCTAAAACAGCCCACATTTTGGTTCCCAAGCTGTTGTAGCTAGAGACTGGCTAAATGCCCTTCCTTCTTGTACCTAGGCCTGCACGTGCACATTTCTGATGAGGAATTTGGAATGGCAGTGGCTCTACGACTGGTTGCACCAGTTTGCACTTCACTTACTACACCCTTGAGTGTGTGGAGCTGTCATAGACTCCTCAGCCCTCCAATGCATAGTTTCCGGTTGGAGACTATGTGATCTTCCGGGCTTTGCAGTCAGCAAATATACCGTCAACCATAGAACAATATGGCATATGTCGGGATGATGGCAAGAGGCCAGGTGGTGTTACCATGCTCCCATGCTCTAATGGGAAACATTACTTTAGATTTCACCTGCTCACACCGCCTAGCCCCCCCCCCCCCCCCCCCCCCCCCCCTCTTCCTCTGGAATCGCCATGAAAGAGGGATCACAAGTTGCCAAGCTTACTGAGGTCAGAAAAACCAAAGAAATGCTCCAAGTTCTTAACAATTATTCTATCTAGTCCTTTATGCCATTATAATGTCCATCTAGTTTGCTGTATGAAACTTTCCAATATATTTGTCCCCATTTTATTATACATATTTTCAGTTTATTCAGTATTTTCATACCAATTTTTATAGAACATATATTCAATGGGAGAGTACATATTTTCGAGTTTAGGCCTTGATATCAAACCAATTTTTATAGAACATATAATATTGTATTTAATATGATTAAAATAGATTGTATAATTATGTTGTACTGGTAAGTTATTATTACTTTATCGGATCGATACAATGGTTAATATTATTTAATATTATTTGGAGTTTATTTATACTTTTGTTACATTATGTCAACAGTCAACTTAACAGTGTTCTGGTGAATTACTCGTAAACGTTGCGGCCTACTAGGACGGACTCGCTGCAAGGTCCTCAATAACATGGAAACAACTTAAATTACCGTATTCCAGAATGTATTATTTCCATTTATATTAATGCGTACTGGTTTATTCAATAAAGCATCACTGTGGGGCGAGCGACGAAAGTAAGCGAGCTTAGCATACAGGTACCACTAACTCAATCGGTGTGTCTGTTGTTCTGTTGTGTTCAATTTTAAACGTTAATAACTCAGCCAAATCTTAATGAAATATATCAAAACTTGTTACAGATGTAGTCTGGCAAAAGTTTAGAAATTTGCGTGAATGTTGTTGAAGTTGAATTTCCGTGTGGCCTTCGAGAACCTAAAGGCCATGATACACCACAGGAGCGGCGAGTGGCAGCGGCGGGCGGCCGCGGAGAGTGGCCGATGTGAGCGGCGACTTTTAATATGATACACTATAGGAGCGGCAAGCGGCAGCAGCCATTTGTGGTGTATCATCACCCATAGAAAATAATGTATTCTATTTTTAAAAAGTGGCCGCTGGCCGCGGCCACTCGCCGCTCCTGTGGTGTATCATGGCCTTTAAATAATAGCAGTTAATTAGTTAATTAAGTTGAATAGGGTAAAACAGCATTTTCAACCTTCCTGTTAAAGGATATTAATTATTTTCTAGTATAAGATTTAAATAATTATACTTAAAAATTATACAACTGTATTCCCCATACCCCATTCCATTATAGTTTTTAATTAGTCCAAGAGATGTGCTTTAAGAAATGCGTTTTTAATTGATCTAAACGTAATTAAGTTAAAATGCATTACTATACTTCCAGCTCCATCATTCATTGGCATTCATTGATATTGCCTAGTAGATGGGAACCAGTCCAATCATCTCACCACTACTACTTGGTAACGGGTAAATTACTGTGTAACTAATAAGCCAGTCTGCTTTATCTTGCAAAATGATTGGCCTAGTGATTCTTCAGAATATTTAGCTAAATAATTTCGTTGAGGGGTTGACATGATAAATTAATATTTCAGTATCAATACTATCGGCAAATTAGGTAAGTTTTAAGTTCAAATAGGTAGGTTTTAATAATTTTTACAAGTTGGTTTGCCTCCACACCTAAAAATCTATTACTTTTAAATCACAATTTCCTGTCAATAGCTCTGCCTTTCATTAATCCTCTGTGCTGTAGGTGTGGTGCATATTAAGAGGGCGGTTGAAGCGAGGAGGGAACTTTCCTCTCTTCTTTGATTGATTTATTCTAATTGGCGGTTTGGTTAAACTTCTTAATTATTTATTTCAATTTATTAAGTACCAATTTTCAATATTGGTATAGAATTGCTCAATTTTAATCTGTTTCTGATAACTGAGCCTCGTCCTGCGCGAAGGCCCCACGAACGTGTTTGCATAATGCGTGCGTCCAGTTTGAAATGACGGGACTAACTATTGTATGTAAATAATAAATTGTTTAACCTTGTAAGACTGTATTCCATACACATATAATGTAACAAAATTACATACACCAATGCTTGCAAAGGTTACTTTTCAGCGTTAAAGAAGAGTCTTTAACCCTGAAAAGTAACCTTTGCAAGCAATGGTGTATGTAATTTTGTTACATTATATGTGTTTATTATGTAAACCTCCCTCGCTGCGCTCGCTCGGTATATAAATAAAAAATCAGCTGCAAAATGCTACTTTGCACACAATGATGTAAATAGTTATTGCCTTTCTGTATTGTAAATTATTATTTAGAATTGAGATTAGGAATTTATCGGAATATAACAGATTAAATTTATTGATACCTAATAAAATAAATCTCTTAATACCACTCATAAATATATATTTATTTTGTACAGTACAGTGTTCT
>JAUCBJ010002388.1:0-30885 GCA_032718475.1 Nemertoderma westbladi
ACAACTGACCAGTGCTCTCCGTATGATGTCGTTTATCATAATCTGGCATGGGAACCCGACAGCGCTCGACCTGCAGGAATGTCCATGAATGATGGTAATGTCATTCATGGATGGCTGCAGGAATGATAGTAATTATTTTCCACTATGATGTGCGTATAGAGTACTACGCTATCGATGTATGGAATGTATGAGAGGCTCCGATACTAATTTACTATACAGTCCAGGGAATCAATCATTATCGTGCACTGTATCTTGTTGCTGTTTACTCATGTTTTGTCAATGTAGTACAGCTCTCTGTAGTATTCTGGAAGTAGCAGGCTGTCACAAAGATAAAACCAATAATATATAATAAGTCATATTTATGCAAAATCTCGGAACATACTAATTAGTAATTCACTTGGTGTTTTTGAAGCCTCTCCCCAAGAAAGGAGACCTCGGCATACCAACAAACTATCGTGGGGATCAGTCTCCTTGTGGTAGCTGACAAAATATACAACAAAATAATTATATATAGAATTAGACCTCACATTGAGAAACTGCTGCGTATGAGCCAAAACGGATTCCGACCAAATAGATCAACAATAGCTCAGATAGCCTACTAGCTCTGCGGAGTATGGTTTAAGGAATTTTAAGGAGATTAGAGCTTTCCTACAGTTCTAACGAATGCTCAAGAAAGCATTCGACTTCATCTAAAGAGGTAAAGTGCATGAAATTCGGATAGCTTATGGAATACCAGAAGTCGCTGGCTTTGGATTGTTATATTGTGACATAGAATCTCGGGTACTCACTCCAGATGGTGAAACTGAGTTATTCTCAATCCTGACTGGCGTACTGCAAGGTGACACATTGGCGCCATTACTATTACTATTTGTAATTGTACTGTATTACGCAATGAGAACGGCCACAAAGGGTGACGATCTGGGATTCACACTACAAGAACGCAGAAGAAGTAGATCTCCGCCAACTACAGTGATAGACACCGACTTTGCGGATGACATCGACCTGCTCTCTAATACGCTAGCAGATGCACAGCTTCTACTAAATAAAGTGGAGAGGGCTGCTAAGGATGTTGCATTGCATATAAATGCTACCAAGACCGAATTCATGACTTTTAATGTTGATGGAAACTTGACCAAAATTTATAGTAATCCGCTAAGGAAAGTTGACGACTGGGTCGTCATGGATAGAAATAGAAGAACAAAAGGCAGAAAAGACATAGAAATTAGAAAAGCAAAAGTATTGGCAGCTCTGTCAAAAATGGATACCATCTGGAAATCAGATCTCCCCAGGCACCTAAAGACTAAGTTCTTTCGAGCCACAGTGGAAAGTGTATTTTTATACGGGGGTGAGACCTGGACACTGACGAAATTATTTGAACAACGAATTGATGGTTGCTACATCAAGACTACATTAAGGGCAGCCCTAAACATCAGCTGGAGACAACTCATGACAAACGCCGAGCTTTATGGTTCAATAACTACCTGTATCAACCACCCTCCGTGAACGCAGATTAAGATTCAGTGGGCACTGCTGAGCGAAGTAAAGACGAGGTCATACCAGATCTACTTCTCTGGCAACCAACTCATGGAAAGCGTAGTCGTGGACGACCGGCTATGACATATATAGACCAACCTGAAAGTGATACTGTTCGAACTCTGTCGACCTAGCCGTATTATATAATGTTTGACAACCACGACTTTAGAGGGATGGTTTATAACACTGTAATATATCTTACATTGGTTTTATAGTACTTGTAGTTTCTTTTGGTGTAGTTTTCCTTGTGGTACAGTAGTTGGGTTGGGTTATGTAGCACTAAAATCATTTTGGCATTTCATTATATTTAATGGGCGTAGTGCCTGAGTACTAATCGTGGCCCAAGGGGCCCTAAAGGCTAGGTAGTATCTGAGAGAATAAGACCCCATGTCCTATTTTATTGTGACCTAGTAGTGTATGGTAGTAGAAAAACATATTGAATTTTAAGCAAATGAATACTGTGAAATTTATTGAATTTCACAGTATTTATTTGCTTAGAGTAAGTAGCGTGTAAGAAAATATTTCAATTTTTTCTAACTGCAAACAAAATAACAGACATTTAAGAACAAACACAACACGATATTATAACTACAAATACATACCGCCATAAGTATAGGCCTAAGTCCCTCCTAAATCAATCAAAATACTTATTAATGTATTATTCTTTTAACTCATAAATAATTGTCATTGATACGGTATGAATGATTCGAGTATTATTGAGTATAAGTCAAAAAACTCGCATATGGATAGCGAAATATTTTTCATATGAATACAACCTAAGGGCAAAAATTATCCCATTCATTATACCATTCAGTATAGGCCTACCATTCATATATGTAGAACAGTTATATTTATAGTAGTCCTATATCTACGTACAATTAATAGGCCTAGGTCTACGCTTAGAGATAGAGGCACAACTAAAAATTAGGATGAGTAATAAATAGTATCTATTTAAAATATAACCTTATTTATCTACAACTCCTCTGTTTAAGTAAATATTATGAAGTGTATATTGTTTAAATTCTTGATCATGACTCTATAGTTTAATCGTAATATTATTAATATATTATATGTATACAATGTATAAATTTAATTGCGCCATTATTGCATTTTTAAACTCAAACAGAATGTTAATTATGATCTTGGTAAGTAACTTTTAGGCCTACATTATATTTATTTTTGCTTTAGTTATTGTTATTATAATATTCATAATGGAATTTAGCGGACCAAGGACTTGTAATAACTGTTGCGATGTAACTGGTACAATATCGACGGAGACAATGTTTTAATTGTTTGAAGATAAATAAAGATTGATAGCGAAAATATAATTCTGACTCACGCAATAATGGGAGGGAGGTGAATCTATATCTGTTAAATTCTAACATTTCCTGAGAGTCCTAAAAGCGCTTTTCCAACGTTGCTAAATTAAAAAAATATTGAATATTTATGTTTGCTTTGCTCATCTTACACCCCCCCCCCCCCCCCTCTTCCTTTTTTAAAAATTTTTAAGCATTAATTTGAATTTGCTTATATACATACTGTCGTTCGCAGTAAGAAACAGTGCCGGTTAGGCCAGCAGTAAGAAACAGTGTCGGTTAGGCCAGCAGTAAGAAACAGTGCCGGTTAGGCTAACAGTAAGAAAGAGTGCCGGTTAGGCCTGCAGTAAGAAACAGTGCCGGTTAGGCCAGCAGTAAGAAACAGTGCCGGTTAGGCCAGCAGTAAGAAACAGTGCCGGTTAGGCCAGCAGTAAGAAACAGTGCCGGTTAGGCCAGTAGTAAGAAACAGTGCCGGTTAGGCCAGCAGTAAGAAACATTGCCGGTTAGGCCAGCAGTAAGAAACAGTGCCGGTTAGGTCAGCAGTAAGAAACAGTGCCGGTTAGGCCAGCAGTAAGAAACGGTGCCGGTTAGGCCAGCAGTAAGAAACAGTGCCGGTTAGGCCAGCAGTAAGAAACAGTGCCGGTTAGGCCAGCAGTAAGAAACAGTGCCGGTTAGGCCAGCAGTAAGAAACAGTGCCGGTTAGGCCAGCAGTAAGACACAGTGCCGGTTAGGCCAGCAGTAAGAAACAGTGTCGGTTAGGCCAGCAGTAAGAAACAGTGCCGGTTAGGCCAGCAGTAAGAAACAGTGCCGGTTAGGCCAGCAGTAAGAAACAGTGCCGGTTAGGCCAGCAGTAAGAAACAGTGCCGGTTAGGCCAGCAGTAAGAAACAGTGCCGGTTAGGCCAGCAGTAAGAAACAGTGCCGGTTAGGCCAGCAGTAAGAAACAGTGCCGGTTAGGCCAGCAGTAAGACACAGTGCCCGTTAGGCCAGCAGTAAGAAACAGTGCCGGTTAGTTCAGCAGTAAGAAACAGTGCCGGTTAGGCCAGCAGTAAGAAACAGTGTCTGTCGAGCTATCATCCTCACATTCCCGTGTGATCAGTGAGAACTAATTGTCCTTTTTTATAAATAATTTTTATTTTTATTTTTTAGTTCGCATCTATTCTGGTGAGCATGTGTCTCTGCTACGAAGAGAAACTAAACGATAAATGTGAGATATTCGGAGAACTCGGGGACACTTGTCAACCGAATCTACAGTGTATCTACAAGGAATGGCGGACTGAGGGGTGGCGTTTAGCAACAATCAACGAAAAGGGAGTTTGTGGTTGTGTTGGGGTCGTTGATGGCAGTCAACTATACATCGACGGAGCCTGTGGTATGTGCTGCTGCTTTCTTAGATTCAAGTTGAAAATTTTGTGAAAAGTCACAACTATAATAATGATTTTATTTTTAAATTGTTACTTATTTGACCGAATATTCCTCAATATTGGGAGAAAAAGGAGTACTTTTTCCCTCTATGGAAACAAGTAACCCACAGGACTGCATTGGTTTTACTTTTTACCCGGTGAAAAAAGCTACATAATTTAAATAAGAGAATGTGAAAATATTTTTGTTGGAATTTTTATATTTTTGAATACGTTGGATATGTATATATATATAGTTTGCAACTTTAGTGTCTTCAAGGCTAACTCCAAAACGGAACTCAATATCCAAGGTAGATTTAATGTAGTCAAGCGGCTCTCTACTTGCGTAATGAATATTCAAAAATATTAAATTTTTTTAATTTATTGAGAAAAGCAACACCTGAGTAGAAGAGTATAGCAATTGGAATCGCATTATGTATATGGATATTAAAATACCATAGTTCAATACCTTTTGTAAAACTATATTTTATATTAAAGAATTAAGCAACAAAAAGTTGCAATTTGGAAATAAAATTACGTATTACGTAGGAAAATATCGGATAAATTTGTTTCACTATCAATATCTCTCGACTATTAACCTCGATGGGGCTTGGTAAATGAAATACCGCGAGAATAGTGGAAAACAAGTTATACAGCTCGCACCATCTGCCTGTTGCGCATAGTTGCTGTCGGTGTGGCAAACCAGTCACATAGGGTGGGCTAAGCGGTTTATCATGTCGCATTAACGCTAGTCGACACATCAGACACTCGGGCGACCCCAGGTCGCACCGCTCCCTCCTCCAGTGTCGGGTTACCCTCGGCTCATGGACGACCCCAGGTCGCACCGCTCCCTCCTCCAGTGTCGGGTTACCGTCGGCTCATGGACGACCCCAGGTCGCACCGCTCCCTCCTCCAGTGTCGGGTTACCCTCGGCTCATGGACGACCCCAGGTCGCACCGCTCCCTCCTCCAGTGTCGGGTTACCCTCGGCTCATGGACGACCCCAGGTCGCACCGCTCCCTCCTCCAGTGTCGGGTTACCCTCGGCTCATGGACGACCCCAGGTCGCACTGCTCCCTCCTCCAGTGTCGGGTTACCCTCGGCTCATGGACGACCCTAGGTCGCACCGCTCCCTCCTCCAGGGACTGAGTTACCCTCGGCTCATGGACGACCCCAGGTCGCACCGCTCCCTCCTCCAGTGTCGGGTTACCCTCGGCTCATGGACGACCCCAGGTCGCAACGCTCCCTCCTCCAGGGACTGAGTTACCCTCGGCTCATGGACGACCCCAGGTCGCACCGCTCCCTCCTCCAGTGTCGGGTTACCCTCGGCTCATGGACGACCCCAGGTCGCACCGCTCCCTCCTCCAGTGTCGGGTTACCCTCGGCTCATGGACGACCCCAGGTCGCACCGCTCCCTCCTCCAGTGTCGGGTTACCCTCGGCTCATGGACGACCCCAGGTCGCACCGCTCCCTCCTCCAGTGTCAGGTTACCCTCGGCTCATGGACAACCCCAGGTCGCACCGCTCCTTCCTCCAGTGTCAGGTTACCGTCGGCTCATGGATGACCCAAGGTCGCACCGCTCCCTCCTCCAGTGTCGGGTTACCCTCGGCTCATGGACGACCCCAGGTCGCACCGCTCCCTCCTCCAGTGTCAGGTTACCCTCGGCTCATGGACGACCCCAGGTAGCACCGCTCCTTCCTCCAGTGTCGGGTTACCGTCGGCTCATGGATGACCCAAGGTCGCACCGCTCCCTCCTCCAGTGTCGGGTTACCCTCGGCTCATGGACGACCCCCAGGTCGCACCGCTCCCTCCTCCAGTGTCGGGTTACCCTCGGCTCATGGACGACCCCAGGTAGCACCGCTCCTTCCTCCAGTGTCGGGTTACCGTCGGCTCATGGATGACCCAAGGTCGCACCGCTCCCTCCTCCAGTGTCGGGTTACCCTCGGCTCATGGACGATTCCAGGTCGCACCGCTCCCTCCTCCAGTGTCGGGTTACCCTCGGCTCATGGACGACCCCAGGTCGCACCGCTCCCTCCTTCAGTGTCGGGTTACCCTCGGCTCATGGACGACCCCAGGTCGCACCGCTCCCTCCTCGAGTGTCGGGTTACCCACGGCTCATGGACGACCCCAGGTCACACCGCTCCCTCCTCCAGTGTCGGGTTACCCTCGGCTCATGGACGACCCCAAGTCGCACCGCTCCCTTGTTCAGTGTCGGGTTACCCTCGGCTCATGGACGACCCCAGGTCGCACCGCTCCCTCCTCCAGTGTCGGGTTACCCTCGGCTCGTGGACGACCCCAGGTCGCACCGCTCCCTCCTCCAGTGTTGGGTTACCCTCGGCTCATGGACGACCCTAGGTCGTACCGCTCCCTCCTCCAGTGTCGGGTTACCCTCGGATCATGGACGACCCCAGGTCGCACCGCTCCCTCCTCCAGTGTCGGGTTACCCTCGGCTCATGGACGACTCCAGGTCGCACCGCTCCCTCCTTCAGTGTCGGGTTACCCTCGGCTCATGGACGACCCCAGGTCGCACCGCTCCCTCCTCCAGTGTCGGGTTACCCTCGGCTCATGGACGACCCCAGGTCGCACCGCTCCCTCCTCCAGTGTCGGGTTACCCTCGGCTCATGGACGACCCCAGGTCGCACCGCTCCCTCCTCCAGTGTCGGGTTACCCTCGGCTCATGGACGACCCCAGGTCGCACCGCTCCCTCCTTCAGTGTCGGGTTACCCTCGGCTCGTGGACGACCCCAGGTCGCACCGCTCCCTCCTCCAGTGTTGGGTTACCCTCGGCTCATGGACGACCCTAGGTCGCACCGCTCCCTCCTCCAGTGTCGGGTTACCCTCGGATCATGGACGACCCCAGGTCGCACCGCTCCCTCCTCCAGTGTCGGGTTACCCTCGGCTCATGGACGACCCCAGGTCGCACCGCTCCCTCCTCCAGGGACTGAGTTACCCTCGGCTCATGGACGACCCCAGGTCGCACCGCTCCCTCCTCCAGTGTCGGGTTACCCTCGGCTCATGGACGACCCCAGGTCGCACCGCTCCCGCCTTCAGTGTCGGGTTACCCTCGGCTCATGGATGACCCCAGGTCGCACCGTTCCCTCCTCCAGTGTCGGGTTACCCTCGGCTCATGGACGACCCCAGGTCGCACCGCTCCCTCCTCCACTGTCGGGTTACCCTCGGCTCATGGACGACCCCAGGTCGCACCGCTCCCTCCTCCAGTGTCGGGTTACCCTCGGCTCATGGACGACCCCAGGTCGCAACGCTCCCTCCTCCAGGGACTGAGTTACCCTCGGCTCATAGACGACCCCAGGTCGCACCGCTCCCTCCTCCAGTGTCGGGTTACCCTCGGCTCATGGACGATCCCAGGTCGCACCGCTCCCTCCTCCAGTGTCGGGTTACCCTCGGCTCATGGACGACCCCAGGTCGCACCGCTCCCTCCTTCAGTGTCGGGTTACCCTCGGCTCATGGACGACCCCAGGTCGCTCCGCTCCCTCCTCCAGGGACTGAGTTACCCTCGGCTCATGGACGACCCCAGGTCGCACCGCTCCCCCCTCCAGTGTCGGGTTACCCTCGGCTCATGGACGACCCCAGGTCGCACCGCTCCCTCCTTTAGTGTCGGGTTACCCTCGGCTCATGGATGACCCCAGGTCGCACCGTTCCCTCCTCCAGTGTCGGGTTACCCTCGGCTCATGGACGACCCCAGGTCTCACCGCTCCCTCCTCCAGTGTCGGGTTACCCTCGGCTCATGGACGACCCCAGGTCGCACCACTCCCTCCTCCAGTGTCGGGTTACCCTCGGCTCATGGACGACCCCAGGTCGCACCGCTCCCTCCTCCAGTGTCGGGTTACCCTCGGCTCATGGACGACCCCAGGTCGCACCGCTCCCTCCTCCAGTGTCGGGTTACCCTCGGCTCATGGACGACCCCAGGTCGCACCGCTCCCTCCTCCAGTGACTGGGTTACCCTCGGCTCATGGGCGACCCCAGGTCGCACCGCTCCCTCCTCCAGTGACTGAGTTACCCTCGGCTCATGGACGACCCCAGGTCGCACCTCTCCCTCCTCCAGTGTCGGGTTACCCTCGGCTCATGGACGACCCCCAGGTCGCACCGCTCCATCCTCCAGTGTCGGGTTACCCTCGGCTCATGGACGACCCCAGGTCGCACCGCTCCCTCCTCCAGTGTCGGGTTACCCTCGTCTCATGGACGACCCCAGGTCGCACCGCTCCCTCCTTCAGCGTCTCCGAATCGCCATCCATATCGGAAATGCCACACAAATGTACTGTGGATTTCAACTGAGGAGGATTTTAGAGTAGTTGTAACATTTTCCATTCCATTTTAGTCGTACCTTATAGTACTATCCTATCTTATTTTATTAGTCAAATATATCAGCTCCTTCGTTTTTCGTGTCAGTCCTTTCACATTTGGACTTATTTGTATTACTCGACAAAGACTGTTATAATTGTAAGTTGTATTTTTCAAATGATTCTCATATTCTAGTTGCCACAAAATGCGTTCATTGCGAAACGGCTGGTGGATATGAATGTGCTGCGAATATCAGCGACAACTCTAGGACGTGTTTTTGCAATACCTCGGAAATCTTAGACATGGATCTGTTATTTAATGGAACCGGGTTTAATTGCAAAAAAATTTCGGAACCAGGTAAATTATGTTTGTAATATAGTTTTTAATATTAGTTAATTAAGCAAGTTCAGTGCCATATCTTACCGGTGTAAGTTTGTACAGCAGTTTATTACAACCAAAAACGTAATTGCGACATACATAGACTTTTCTTGCAGACAGCTGAGCGTATAGGTAGGTTTTTGTTTCTAAAGAGAAGTCATTCTCAAAAGGCAAATAAAGGAAATAACACAAGGGTGAAGTTCCAAAATTGAAAACGAAAGTGAATTGAAACTAAGAGAGAAGCATATCATACTGTACCGTATCTAACCGCTGGGATGCAGCACTACAAACTTGCGACATTCACGTTTCTGCTTGCTTGTTCAGAACTGGCAAAAGTATATTCTAGTAGTAAAATTAGATAAAATAAAATAAAATATAAAGCATATCTTAATTACAAATGTAAATTATTTTGTAGTTGAGTTATATAAAGTATATTATATTTTAATAATAAAAGTTAATTGTAGTTATGTAAGTACAGTAGATTCTATTTGTAAAATTAGATTCTAGTGATTAAAAGTAGAATCAACATTTTTGATTACGGATTTATTTGGGCAGTAAGTAGTCACCACTCTCTATTTTTTGTTTACGGATTTAGTTGGGCAGTAAGTAGTCACTCTCTATTTTTTGTTTACGGGTTTAGTTGGGCAGTAAGTAGTCACTCTCTATTTTTTGTTTACGGATTTAGTTGGGCAGTAAGTAGTCACTCTCTATTTTTTGTTTACGGATTTAGTTGGGCAGTAAGTAGTCACTCTCTATTTTTTGTTTACGGATTTAGTTGGGCAGTAAGTAGTCACTCTCTATTTTTTGTTTACGGATTTAGTTGGGCAGTAAGTAGTCACTCTCTATTTTTTGTTTACGGAATTAGTTGGGCAGTAAGTAGTCACTCTCTATTTTTTGTTTACGGATTTAGTTGGGCAGTAAGTAGTCACTCTCTATTTTTTGTTTACGGATTTAGTTGGGCAGTAAGTAGTCACTCTCTATTTTTTGTTTACGGAATTAGTTGGGCAGTAAGTAGTCACTCTCTATTTTTTGTTTACGGATTTAGTTGGGCAGTAAGTAGTCACTCTCTATTTTTTGTTTACGGATTTAGTTGGGCAGTAAGTAGTCACTCTCTATTTTTTGTTTACGGATTTAGTTGGGCAGTAAGTAGTCACTCTCTATTTTTTGTTTACGGATTTAGTTGGGCAGTAAGTAGTCACTCTCTATTTTTTGTTTACGGAATTAGTTGGGCAGTAAGTAGTCACTCTCTATTTTTTGTTTACGGATTTAGTTGGGCAGTAAGTAGTCACTCTCTATTTTTTGTTTACGGATTTAGTTGGGCAGTAAGTAGTCACTCTCTATTTTTTGTTTACGGATTTAGTTGGGCAGTAAGTAGTCACTCTCTATTTTTTGTTTACGGATTTAGTTGGGCAGTAAGTAGTCACTCTATATTTTTTGTTTACGGATTTAGTTGGGCAGTAAGTAGTCACTCTCTATTTTTTGTTTACGGATTTAGTTGGGCAGTAAGTAGTCACTCTCTATTTTTTGTTTACGGATTTAGTTGGGCAGTAAGTAGTCACTCTCTATTTTTTGTTTACGGAATTAGTTGGGCAGTAAGTAGTCACTCTCTATTTTTTGTTTACGGATTTAGTTGGGCAGTAAGTAGTCACTCTCTATTTTTTGTTTACGGATTTATTTGGGGAGTAAGTAGTCACTCTCTATTTTTTGTTTACGGATTTTGTCATAAAATATATATATTCAAGTAGGGAAATAAAGTTTGTTTTCGTTAATGATTTAATGTTAATGTGCATAGTACAGTAGTTGGCAACAGCAGGGGTTCATTGACATCAACTCATACATTATATCATTGATATACATACAGTATCGTCTATATTATTAACTATTGTTTGTACAACGCTAGAATTACCTCATCGTTAGGAAGACATGCCCCTGCTGTTCGTCCTAATTAAAAGGGTCAATTAGTATTGCTACAATAATAGGAGTATACATAGAGTGTTGGTGCGGTGATGGTAAAACCAGTTGCTAATTGTCGTTGTAATATGTGTCATTTTTGTAATTAGTTAGTTAATTATTAAATTAGAGAAATATGTAATCATAATATTGTGTTTTTTAAACTGTTCATGGGCGGTTCAACAATCAGAAGAATATACATTCATCCCGTTCATGACATGGCGCCCGATGTTAAACGGCAGTAATATTCAACTGGGTAAGTCAAACTTCATTAGGAATACAGAATCACAGTAATTATACTGTGATAATTATATTTGCGTTGGTGTCTTCTATCTAATTGCAACAACCAAGGACAATATGAAATTATCGAAATCTGTTAATGCAAATTAGCGTCAACTACAGTAACTTCATAAATGTTTGACTTACTCAATTGTACTGGTACGTTACAGTAAGCACCAGTGCGACGCAAAACAGGATTGCTTCTGTCGCTTACATATTAATTCACAGGTTCAACACACGATTTCCCAACATCAGCAAACATGTCAGAAATGGACGGGGAATTAACACAACTCAAACGTTCTCGTGGAATACTACGGGGAAAAGTCACTAGAGCGCAGAAGAGACTGAATACGCAACTTGACGAAGCTGAGAGGACAACATTGATGGAGACGTTTAAAGATTTGAATCAACGACTCTTAGAGGCCGATATGCAAATCGGTATACAGCTCGAAGATGACGAAATGGAAAGCGATCTGGACTATTCAGATGAGTATCAAACAATAATAAACAATGCAATTGCTTTCTTACGCAAGTCACTACCCACCAATCAGCATCATGCTGGTTATCACTCAAATACCACACTCAATGAACCTAGTTTTCAAGGTGTACATAATTCA
Organism: Nemertoderma westbladi; assembly: GCA_032718475.1. Classification (NCBI taxonomy): domain Eukaryota; kingdom Metazoa; phylum Xenacoelomorpha; order Nemertodermatida; family Nemertodermatidae; genus Nemertoderma; species Nemertoderma westbladi. Next base: position 11,768 of record JAUCBJ010002388.1, read on the forward strand.
ACAGAATACATGTCCCACTTATCTATAATTCAAAATCAAACAGAAGGGAGAGTTTTAGCACGTTCAATGCTGTCCAAACTAAAACCCCCTACATTTGGTGGTAATTTGTTGGATTTCAAAGGCTGGCATGAAGCATTTCTCACAGCTATTGATGAAGCACAGGTGCCTGATGTTATAAAATTTCAGTACCTACGTCAGAGTCTCAAGGGCGAAGCCCTTAAGACTGTTGGAGGGCTAGCAGTAAACGGAACTAATTATTCAATAGCCATGAAATTATTAACTGAAAGATTTGGCAATGAAAGACAAATTATCAGGGCACACATAGAGCAAATAAGAGCCATTAGAAAAACCAAAACAACGTTACGAGAAATTTATGATCATTGCCAATCGCATGCAAGGGCTTTAGAAGCACTAGGTGTTTCAACTGACAAATATGAGCTGACAGTAGTTCCAGATGTGTTAGCTGCACTTCCAGAGAGAATTGCACTAAGATTTTGTCGTAAAAATAAAGATAAAGTTGAAAACCTTGAATGGATAATGGAACAAATCAAGGGGGAGTTGGAAGCTCATGAAATGCTATCCAATACAATAAACCCACCCCATTCAATAGACACTTCGTTGAGCAGTGATGGCCAAAACAGCTATCAACAATCGGTAGAAACCCCCAATGCACCCTTTCGTGATAAACATAAGGAAAAACACGTCAACAGACACACATACGGCGCAACAGCTGCTAATTTTGTGGCTAGTGTAACAAATGATGGAAAGGCTCACTTAAATGCCCAGTCGAGATCAGGTACAGCAAAATTGGGATCAAAACAAACAATTGTACCAGATTGTTTGTTTTGTAGACAAATTCATTACTCAGCTGATTGTTCGACAGTAACTGACCCTTTGGAAAGAAAGGAAATACTAAAAGAAAAAGGCCGTTGCTATATATGTTTAAGCAAAGAGCATATGGCAAATAAATGCCAATCGGTAAAACAATGCAAATTTTGCAACAATCGTTTTCACCATCCTGCAATCTGCCTGAAACGAGGTGTAGGCCCACAACGTCAATCTACAGTACTTGTTACTTCAACAGAAACAACCAATACACAACTGGAAATACCAAAACCTACAAATATTACGTTGTCATCCACAACAAATTCTAACACAACCTTACAAACGGCGACAATCAATGCATACGATGACCAAAATAACGTTTTTACTATCAATTCTTTGTTCGATCCCGGCGCTCAACGCACTTTTATTTTACGGGAAGTGCTCGAACGACATTCATTAACAGTGATAGGAAGTGAAGTATTGGCACCGCAAGGTTTTGGATCAAGTGCAAAAGCTTCGGAATGTTTCACAATTGTTGAAATAAAATTACAGTTGAGGAATTTGGAATTTGGAACAATTAAAGCATTAGTTATAGAAAAGATTTGTGATCCAATCTACAACATGGTTCCACATAACGTTATAAAACAAAGTAAAACGCTAAGCTCTCTGCAATTAGCAGACGCAACTGTAACCAATGCTGCATTGTTTAAAATCGAGCTTTTAATAGGTGTTGACGAGTATTGGAACATAGTTTCAGGTTCCATAATTCGGGGCGCCCAAAACGAGCCGGTGGCCATAGACAGCGCCGTGGGCTGGTTATTATCCGGCCCCGCATATATCCCTGACTACGAGGAAACTCTTGTAATCAAATCGAACCAACACCTTTCCCCATCAACCACCTTAACGCTTGAATCGCGGTTGATTGCAAACCAATGTGTTGACATCGGTGACTCAGTTAAAGATCCTGAGTCACAAATTCTAACTATGTTAAAACTATTCTGGTCCCTAGAGTCAATCGGAATTACAACACTTGGCGAAGAACTCAAACCCATAATAACTGACATTAAATTCAAAGACGGAAAGTACGTAGTTCGTTTACCATGGAAGTTGGATCCATTCCAATTACCAGAACACTACCATAGATGCGCTACTCAACTGAAATCACTCATAACGAAATTGTCAAAAACTGGGTTGTTGATTAGCTACAATGACGTCATTGAGGACCACTTCAGTAAAGGGTATGTTGAGCTAGTCGATATTACGCAGCCGACTACCAATCCAATTCACTATGTACCTCATCATGGGGTAATAAAAGAAACACGCCAGACAACAAAACTCAGAGTGGTATTCAACGCGTCAGCTATAGACACAAAGTACGGCATTAGTTTAAATTCATGTTTGAATTACGGTCCTAATTTCTTACCATTATTGTTTCAAGTATTAGTACGTCTTAGAACCAACCGCATTGCAATAGTCGCTGACATTGAAGCAGCATTTATGCAATGCGTAATACATCCTGACGATAGAGATATGCTACGTTTTCTTTGGGTTAAAGACATAAATGACATCGATGTAAATAACCCAAAATTGCAAGCATATCGCTATACGCGGGCGATGTTTGGACTCTCGCCATCACCAGATATTTTATTTTCTATTGTCAGGAAACATTTACAAAGTAAATTAGATACTGCCAACGAAAACAAACGTATTGTAATTGAAAAACTATTGCGGGATATGTATGTAGATGACTTTGCGTCTGGTGCAGACACTGTGTCGTCTGGTCTTCTCTTGTATGAGAATGCAAAGCAATTGATGTTAGAGGGTGGATTTAATTTAAGAAAATGGCTCACAAATTCTGTCGAGCTACAACAAATTATAGATCAATTTGAAAAACCCAAAATCGTAAGTTTAAAAACAAATTCTGTACCAATATTATCAGAGGAAGACCAGACGTACGCAAAGGAATCATTGTGTTTATCAACACCACCTAGCGGTGAAACAAGGATTTTGGGACAAGTGTGGGATATAAGTAAGGACTACTTTGGGTATAACCTTGACCACGTCATATCCTTTGTTAAGAATCTAAAACCAACGAAAAGGGCTATATTGCAACTAACGGCTCGGATCTACGATCCGTTAGGGCTTATATCTCCCTTTTTAACGCCCTTACGAATCGTATTTAGGGAATTAGCTAACAGTAAGGTAGATTGGGACGAACCACTACCTACTCATTTATTGAGCAAATGGGAATCATGGTTAAACAGTTTAGAAATTTTAAATAGCATTACAGTACCTCGATGTATTCTAGGTAATACAGATGATAACACTGTAGAAATACATGCTTTTTCAGACGCAAGCAAACAATTATACGCATGTGCCATTTACACTAGAGTAGAACACTCTGACGGAACTTACACTACAAACTTACTATGTAGTAAAGTTAAACTGGCACCTAAACAAAAACAATCAGTACCACGGTTAGAATTACTTGGCGCACTAATACTGGTAAGACTAGTACTGTTAGTGTATCAAGGTTTGGTACTACAAATAACACGTTCAGTATTTTGGACCGATGCATTAGACGTACTGTATTGGATACGACCAACAAATAATACTCACAAACAATTTGTACACAATAGAGTACAGGAAATCCGTGACGTAACACAGAAATTGGGAGCAGAATGGAGGTGGTGTCCAGGGCCGTGTAATCCAGCGGACATTCCAACAAGGACAATGGCACCAGACAAATTATTAAATAACAAACTATGGTATGAGGGTCCAGACTTTATATCGGGGGAGGAATCTGGTTGGCCAGAGTCACCAGTGATTACTGAGGCTCAAGTATCCAAGTGTGCTCTGTTAGATATAAAGTCCACCCTCATAATGACAACGACAATTAAGACAATCAATACCGACGATACAGGATTATCTCAGATAATTAATGTAAATAATTTCAGTACAAAAAGGGACGTACAACACAGAATAGCTTGGATTCTACGGTTTGTAGAAAATATTAAAGCAAAACGTTTACACAAAGACCCCGTGTTATTACCATACTTAACAGCCAAGGAACTACATTTAGCCGAAATTAAAATAATTCTAGATTCACAACGTGTAAACTATTCTCGGGAATTGTATTATCTTCGTGATAAATCAACTCAGTGTCCTAACGTTGTTAAACAATTAAATCTTGTGTTAGATGAATTAGGTATTATCAGATGTCAGGGTAGAATAATCAATGATACTATCCCATTCCATACCAGAAATCCTATTCTTCTTGCACCAGGTGACCATTTTACAAAACTCGTCATATTAAACTCACACGAGCGCGTTTCACATTCCCGAGTGAGAGACACACTAGTAGACGTTCGTGAGAGATTCTGGATACCATCGGCTAGACGGAAAATTCAACAAATTTTGTCTTCGTGTGTCATTTGTAAAAGGTTTCAAGGAAAACCCTATACAATGCCAGCAATCAGCCCCTTGCCAGTTTCTAGAACGATTGAAACGCGCGGCCCCTTTGATCATTGCGGTGTCGATCTTTGTGGACCACTTCATACAGTTGCCAAACCAACCGAGACCGAGACTGAGACAATACAACCAACAGAAAAGGCGTGGATTGTTATGTTTACGTGTGCTGTAATAAGAGCCGTTCATTTGGAAGTAGTAACGTCTTTATCAGCGGTCGCTTTCATTAACGCATTTCACAGATTCATAGCCAGAAGAGGAATACCGAGTATTATGTTTAGCGATAATGCTACAAACTTTAAGCGCAGTGCCAAGGAGCTAAGAGCGTACCGAATATTCTTGACAGATCCTGAGGTAGTCAGGATTTTTGGAGATCATAATATTACCTGGGAAAACAATATTGCAAACAATCCAGCAGCGTATGGATTTATAGAACGTTTAATTGGCACTTGTAAATCCGGAATTCGTAAGTTAATAGGACGAGCTGTCTTATCACTTGATGAGTTACATAATGTTGCGCTTTCGGTAGAAGCATCAGTAAATAGCAGACCAATCACATATGTTTACAGTAAGTTAGATGACGATGTACAGCCTCTCACCCCGAGTCACTTTCTTGTAGGAAAACGGCTCTGTGCAATACCAGATTTATCAGATAAAGGGATTCTACCAAACCCTGAATCTAAATCTAAATCGGCAAGAAGAATGATACTTGATAGGGTTAAATATCAAGAGGCAGCGAAAAATTCAGTGTGGAAGTTGTGGCGTACAGATTATTTGAGAGAGTTACGTTCTTCTCACATTAGTAACAACGTAGCCCCCAAATCAGACATCATCCCGAAGGTAGGCGCTATGTGTCTATTACATAACGAGTCTATTCCCCGTTGCATGTGGAAGTTGTGTAGGATAGATGAATTAATTGTTTCAAGGGACGGCCGTGTGCGGTCTGCGAGAATTTCAATAGCGCCCAGAAATAAGGAAGCGAGATCACTCGTTAAATCCATACTACAATTATATCCATTAGAGGTATCTACTACAAATACACCACAAATAGATTAAAATAGTCATAAAGAAATACAATACGAACATTCTTCATACTTTATCATATTTGAAAATTATAATGTGCAATTAATTACACTAAACAATATAACCTATTGTTTACTGTATATTAGTCATTTTTTGAAATTTTTTAAATGCAATAATGTATAACCCCACGTGGTGAAGGTTATGATTTGAAACTATTAGTTTCAAGGGGGAGTGTCATAAAATATATATATTCAAGTAGGGAAATAAAGTTTGTTTTCGTTAATGATTTAATGTTAATGTGCATAGTACAGTAGTTGGCAACAGCAGGGGTTCATTGACATCAACTCATACATTATATCATTGATATACATACAGTATCGTCTATATTATTAACTATTGTTTGTACAACGCTAGAATTACCTCATCGTTAGGAAGACATGCCCCTGCTGTTCGTCCTAATTAAAAGGGTCAATTAGTATTGCTACAATAATAGGAGTATACATAGAGTGTTGGTGCGGTGATGGTAAAACCAGTTGCTAATTGTCGTTGTAATATGTGTCATTTTTGTAATTAGTTAGTTAATTATTAAATTAGAGAAATATGTAATCATAATATTGTGTTTTTTAAACTGTTCATGGGCGGTTCAACAATCAGAAGAATATACATTCATCCCGTTCATGACAGATTTATTTGGGCAGTAAGTAGTCACTCTCTATTTTTTGTTTACGGATTTATTTGGGCAGTAAGTAGTCACTCTCTATTTTTTGTTTACGGATTTATTTGGGCAGTAAGTAGTCACTCTCTATTTTTTGTTTACGGATTTATTTGGGCAGTAAGTAGTCACTCTCTATTTTTTGTTTACGGATATATTTGGGCAGTAAGTAGTCACTCTCTATTTTTTGTTTACGGATTTATTTGGGCAGTAAGTAGTCACTCTCTATTTTTTGTTTACGGATATATTTGGGCAGTAAGTAGTCACTCTCTATTTTTTGTTTACGGATTTATTTGGGCAGTAAGTAGTCACTCTCTATTTTACTTTATTTATGTTTAGCTGATTGTGCGGGACCAGTACACATACACACAACCAAACAATTTGTTGTGAACAAGAATTTCTATGGAGAAAATAAACCAGATTGCGGATGTAGAGATTCTAATGATGTTGTGAGTTTCGACTCTGGGTCATATTTCTGCAACACTGCAATACAAAAAAGCCCATTAGCTGTACCGGTAGTCAATTCTGCTATTACCAGATATAATTATGCTGTTTCAAAAATATATATTACTTTCGTTATTATATTTTATACCATAAATATTATGTTATCTAATATGTAGATCGATTAATTATGCAATAATGTGATGTATTATTTAGCATTGTATGATTTTTGTGTAACATCTAAATATTTGTGCTACATTTTATATACTTGACCGAGTATCGCCATGTGCAGTTCATCCTTAACTGCAATAACTTATATCTATTATATTATGTATCCGTTGTCTTGTATTGTATTTCTAATAATAATATAGTTGGAATTAAAACAATCACGTATAAAAAGTTGGGAAGTATGAGAAATCATGTCCGATAAATGCAATCCTGCCAGAGAGAGTGCTGGAGTGGAGAGCAGCAGAGGTCAGCGAAGCGGACAGCAGCGTTGATGTAGCGGAACGTTACGTTTTAATTACAACTATATTATTATTCTTAGTGGAACGTTCTTTTTAATGTGGGATTGTTAATCCTGCATGAACAAATAATACACACTTTAACTTTAAATTAATTATGTTTTTGTTGTTGTTCTTCTCTTAGCTAGTTTTTGTTACTTTTGTTAAAAATGTTCTAGAACATATTGTCTATTCATTTTTTAAAAAACTAATGTTCTAGAACAAATATTCTTATTTCTAGAACATTTTATTTTTCTTTAAAAAGTAATGTTCTAGAACAAATATTTTTAGTTCTAGAACATTTTAAAAAATATGTTTTTTTGCGTTTTTTTTTTTGATTAGTGTTAAAAACCATTCCTGACGACTACAAATTATCAGGGTAGTTTGTGATTTTAATTATTCGCGAGTAGTTTTTATTACCTATAGTAAAAATTTTTAAGTTAAATATTTAATAAATATATTTTTATGAATAATATTGCCCATGTGTTATTAGTTAACATCTAATGTTTTTGTTATATGCACATAAAATATCAAGTCACAAAAATAGTGTTTTCAATTGGATTAGCTAGCAAAACTGATTGACTATTCTAGAACAAATTTAATTTTATGGAAACAAAGATAACATACAAAACAATAAAATGTTTAAAAATTCCCAAATAAACTTGCTTTTTTAAGAAATGTTCTAGAACAACAATTATTTGTTCTAGAACAACATTTTTAAATTAAATTAATAGACAATATGTTCTAATACATTAAACAAAAATGTAACAAAAACTAGCTAGTTTAAATAATCCATGCATTATTGTGCTGTAATTTAGCGGGCATGTTTGTAAAATCATTCCCGCAAAATTTATCAATAAACACTATACCGTTCATGTAGGAATAATTAATTACTCAATGGAAAAACTTTGGAGTAGATGTGTTAATTAATGTATTATTTGTGCTGAATAATTTCGCGTATTTCTCTTATTCCAGTGTGATTTAGTAATGATTGGTTTTTTTTAATAGAAGTAAATTTCGGTGAATTAATATCTCGTCTCAGCATTAATTACGGTATCAATTAAGGGAGATGAGTGTGATTCAGTGTTATGTTATTATAGCCAAAACAATAACAAAATTCAATTGCACATTTTCTTGTAATCAATTGTTAGTTGCGGCTATTTTCCCCTGCTGTGAGTTTGCTTCAAGAGCAGCCCCCCCCCCCCCCCCCCCAGTAATTATTTTGCTGTTTCAGCTCTGTGATGTACAGTATTTTACTTAATCAATTTGTTGTCCTATTTATATTAGTATAACCAGTACTCTGGCGATATTTTACCAGTCCCACCGCAGTTATTCTTCTACCTTATACAGTAGCTGTTTGTCGTTCGTGGTGAAACAGATGAGATAAAGGCGTTCGACATGGTTTTGCTTCCACTTCCAGGCCATTTATTTTCTATTTAATATAAATACTCAAAATTCTGGAACTTTTTATTTATTATTTCATAAGTAGCTGAGCAACAATGCATTCAACCTATTATATAGTATTACTACCCAGCTATTCGCTATTCATACATAATTGAAATACGAGAATACGATAACTAATAAAATCTAATAATAATATTAAGTCTTTTTTCTTAATACGAAATTGGTTTAATTTAATTTCATCGCTTGGCATTAATAAGGCGCTAACTCGCTAATTGGACATCGATTGGTGGTTCTACTTGGAATGGTGATTCTATATCTATCTTTTCAATATTTATAGCCATATAATAAATTTAATTTAATTACATTTATTATTTTGAATAGGAATTCCAATAACACAGTTAGCTCATTTTAAACGGAACCGTTTAAAGGGTGCTAACCCAAAATTTTGAGTTACCTCCTTTTAAACGGCACCGTTTAAAAAGGGCTAACTCAAACGTTGATTAAAGGGTGCTAACTATAAATAATTCTACAAATTTTGAGTTACAGTAGCTCCTTTTTAATGCCAAGTGACGATTTCTAGAATGTTGTCAAACATTACAAAAGGGTCAATAAAAATTTTCATAATACAAGAACATGTTTAATCAATTTATTTGCTCATAAAAAGAATGAAGCGATTATTCAGGCAGGATATTAGCTACGGGAAGCATGTAGCATACGAGAACAGTCAGGTGGAGGAGACGAGGAAAGATAAATCCAATGAAGTTAAAGCTAAACCGTCAAACTTTGGTATAAACAAGCCACGCCCGTCGTACACCTCCTACTTACAGCGAGGGGGCGGTAAACGCTCGCCCCCCTCCAGTCCGGGGAACATAACGACCGGTTACCTGGCCCCCAAGTCGCCCCAGATGTACAGCGCTATACGGGGCGAACATGTGGCCGGTAAGTCTAAACATGACGGCGGCGAACGACACAACCTGTTGTCGGTGAAAAAGAAGAATAAAGGGCAGGTGAGAGCCAACAGTAGGGGGTGGGATAGGTCGAACGAGGAAGATATCCCCGGTTCGGATCAATGGACAGCCGACGTAAAGCGGGTAGCCGCTACGAACACAAGTAGACCAGGTACCCCGTCTGGATTGCCGCCGGCGATGCGCTCAACCAAATGCTACGCGTTTTACGCGATATCCTTCATTATATTCTGGTTTATAGTAATCATTGTCCTCTCTATACTGGCGCAGTTGTTCAATATTGATGTTAAAATAACACGAAATGTATATTGATACAATTTATAAATTGTTCATTGTTCCAAATACAGTAGGGAGATGTGGTGAATTTTAATTATTATACAGACACCAAACATCTTAAAAAATTTACATTTTCTAGAATATTATGTTGTATCTGAATAAATGACCTGCAGCGGAAGCAAATACATGCAACTTTCTAACGCCTTTTACTCAGCATCTCGCACCGAAATTCAACATTTTTACAAATTTGGAATCCTGCATGGCCAGCTTTCTATCGGTACAAACAAACAGATATAAGGTACCGGTAGTCCCTACAAGAATAACTGCGGTGTAACTGGTTAAATATCTCCGCAGACACTTTTAAAACGGTTGTAGCTAAAGAGTGGAAACGAAAACAAAAATTCTAACTCGCCCACTAACAACAAGAAGGATGAAAGTGAAACTATCTCTGTTTCAAATTTCATGCGATATCATAGAGTTTTGTTGAACATTTGGGGGGGGGGGGGGGGGGGGGGGACTATATTCCAGGACATGGTGTAAATCCGTGTAGGGTCTATGTTGTATGACAGAGGGTTTGAAATTCCTTGCAAATAACAAGGGTCTGAAATTCCTTGCCAATAGAAACTGTAAGGTCCGAAATTCCTTGCCAATAGCACACTGTAGGGTCCGAAATTCCTTGCCAATAGCATACTGTAGGGTCCGAAATTCATTGTAAATAACAAGGGTTTGAAATTCCTTGCAAATAACAAGGGTCTGAAATTCCTTGCCAATAGCATACTGTAGGGTCTGAAACTCCTTGCCAATAGCATAGTGTAGGGTCTGAAATTCGTTGCAATTAAAAAGGGTCTGAAACTCCTTGCAAATAACAAGGGTCTGAAACTCCTTGCCAATAGCATACTGTAGGGTCAGAAATTCGTTGCCAATAGCATACTGTAGGGTCCGAAATTCCTTGCCAATAGCATACTGTAGGGTCCGAAATTCGTTGCCAATAGCATACTGTAGGGTCCGAAATTCCTTGCCAATAGCATACTGTAGGGTCCGAAATTCCTTGCAAATAATAAGGGTCTGAAACTCCTTGCCAATAGCATACTGTAGGGTCCGAAATTCGTTGCCAATAGCATACTGTAGGGTTGCAAATAACAAGGGTCTGAAATTCCTTGCAAATAGCATACTGTAGGGTCTAAAACTCCTTGCCAATAGTAAGCTGTAGGGTCCGAAATTCCTTGCAAATAACAAGGGTCTGAAACTCCTTGCCAATAGCAAACTGTAGGGTCCGCAATTCCTTCCCAATAGCATAGACTGTAGGGTCCGAAATTCCTTCCAAATAACAAGGGTCTGAAATTCCTTCCCAATAGCATACTGTAGGGTCCGAAATTCCTTGCCAATAGAATACTGTAGGGTCTGAAATTCCTTGCAAATAACAAGGGTCTGAAATTCCTTGCAAATAGCATACTGTAGGTCTAAAACTCCTTGCCAATAGTAAGCTGTAGGGTCCGAAATTCCTTGCAAATAACAAGGGTCTGAAACTCCTTGCCAATAGCATACTGTGAAGGGTCTGAAACTCCTTGCCAATAGCAAACTGTAGGGTCCGAAATTCCTTACCAATAGCTTACTGTAGGGTCCGAAATTCCTTACCAATAGCTTACTGTAGGGTCCGAAATTCCTTGCCAATAGAATACTGTAGGGTCTGAAATTCCTAGCAAATAACGAAGGTCTAAAATACCTTGCCAATAGCATACCGTAGGGTCTGAAATTCTTTACCAATAGCATACTGTAGGGTCCGAAATTCCTTGCCAATAGCATACCGTAGGGTCTGAAATTCTTTACCAATAGCATACTGTAGGGTCCGAAATTCCTTGCCAATAGAATACTGTAGGGTCTGAAATTCCTAGCAAATAACGAAGGTCTAAAATACCTTGCCAATAGCATACCGTAGGGTCTGAAATTCCTTACCAATAGCATACTGTAGGGTCCGAAATTCCTTGCAAATAACAAGGGTCTGAAACTCCTTGCCAATAGCATACCGTAGGGTCTGAAATTCCTTGCAAATAGCATACTGTAGGTCTAAAACTCCTTGCCAATAGTAAGCTGTAGGGTCCGAAATTCCTTGCAAATAACAAGGGTCTGAAACTCCTTGCCAATAGCATACTGTGAAGGGTCTGAAACTCCTTGCCAATAGCAAACTGTAGGGTCCGAAATTCCTTACCAATAGCTTACTGTAGGGTCCGAAATTCCTTGCCAATAGAATACTGTAGGGTCTGAAATTCCTAGCAAATAACGAAGGTCTAAAATACCTTGCCAATAGCATACCGTAGGGTCTGAAATTCTTTACCAATAGCATACTGTAGGGTCCGAAATTCCTTGCCAATAGAATACTGTAGGGTCTGAAATTCCTAGCAAATAACGAAGGTCTAAAATACCTTGCCAATAGCATACCGTAGGGTCTGAAATTCCTTGCAAATAGCATACTGTAGGGTCTAAAACTCCTTGCCAATAGTAAGCTGTAGGGTCCGAAATTCCTTGCAAATAACAAGGGTCTGAAACTCCTTGCCAATAGCATACTGTGAAGGGTCTGAAACTCCTTGCCAATAGCAAACTGTAGGGTCCGAAATTCCTTACCAATAGCTTACTGTAGGGTCCGAAATTCCTTACCAATAGCTTACTGTAGGGTCCGAAATTCCTTGCCAATAGAATACTGTAGGGTCTGAAATTCCTAGCAAATAACGAAGGTCTAAAATACCTTGCCAATAGCATACCGTAGGGTCTGAAATTCTTTACCAATAGCATACTGTAGGGTCCGAAATTCCTTGCCAATAGCATACTGTAGAGTCCGAAATTCCTTGCCAATAGCATACTGTAGGGTCCGAAATTCTTTACCAATAGCATACTGTAGGGTCCGAAATTCCTTGCAAATAACAAGGGTCTGAAACTCCTTGCCAATAGCATACTGTAGGGTCCGAAATTCCTTGCAAATAACAAGGGTCTGAAACTCCTTACCAATAGCATACTGTAGGGTCCGAAATTCCTTGCAAATAACAAGGGTCTGAAACTCCTTGCCAATAGCATACTGTAGGGTCTGAAACTCCTTGCAAATAACAAGGGTCTGAAACTCCTTGCCAATAGCATACTGTAGGGTCTGAAACTCCTTGCAAATAATAAGGGTCTGAAACTCCTTGCCAATAGCATACTGTAGGGTCCGAAATTCCTTGCCAATAGCACACTGTAGGGTCCGAAATTCCTTGCCAATAGCATACTGTAGGGTCCGAAATTCCTTGCCAATAGCATACTGTAGGGTCCGAAATTCCTTGCAAATAACAAGGGTCTGAAACTCCTTGCCAATAGCATACTGTAGGGTCCGAAATTCCTTGCCAATAGCATACTGTAGGGTCCGAAATTCCCTGCAATTAACAAGGGTCTGAAATTCCTTGCCAATAGCATACTGTAGGGTCCGAAATTCCTTCCCAATAGCATACTGTAGGGTCCGAAATTCCTTGCCAATAGCATAGGCCTACTGCAGGGTCCGAAATTTCACAAAATTTCTTAGAATTGAACCTCTGACTTGGGGTAATGCATACATGACAGATTTAATTAGGGTTTGAGCCTGACCATGACCTACTATTATACAGTTTTAGGTCATGGACTGACCAAAAATATATATTTTGCTGGTAGAAAATATAAACAAAAGGTGCTTGGTTGAATTTCCTCGACATTTTTGGAGCCACTACGGTTGTTACCATCATCCCCCATCTTCAACTGCATTATGATGAATATATAGGTAGAGAGGTACGAGGTATATTCTATTGACTGGAAATATTTTTTTTGTGAATTTGACAAGTACAAGACCTGTAGGCCTACAATTTTTGAGAATTTATTGTGTCTGAAAATGTCTATATACTGTAGTCACTGTGCATAAAAGTATCAGACAACTTTTTGAAATGTGTAATACCATTTACAGTATACCATCTAAAAAATTCATTTAATTGCAGCGCCACCTAGCGACGCAGAAAGTTTTTTAATAAAATTCCTCAACTAGAAAGGTTGACCGTGGTAGGTGGCGCCCTTTCTATATCACAGAGCCATTAGGGTTTCAGGTGGCAAACATATTTATTTATATGTTAAACCAATATCAACTAATATTAAATAGAGAAACATAAAAACCAGTCCTTATCAGGACTAATTAGGGGCCTACTTCATGCGATACATAACAATTGTCAAGTAATCCTGAAACTTAAAAATATATAGGGGAGAGCAGGGAGGGTTGAACCATAAGGAGGGGTGAGTCAGTGCAATTTAGGGGGGGCCTTTACCTTTTTTAGTATAAAAAATGCAAAAACATTATGTTTTTAGTCGATTTTTGTGCAGAATTTAATGGTGAATCCGAATATGTAAGTTATGACTTCTCAACATGTTTAGTTTTGGAGACGATTTCACCTTGGAATGTTTCTATAAAATAATAACCGCATCATCCGTTGCCACTTCTCATGTTCTGGAGGACTGGCTAAGAAGATTCCTAAGGTGGTTCTGATTGTGTGCTACTCTCCAACTAGTGTTGTCCCTGTAGAGGAGGTGGAACATTTTTTACCAGAATCTACAAGCAGCTACTGATGGAGTGGATCAGCATGCATTCTTAACATTCCTGGGAGACTTACCTACATCGCCCTGGGTCTATAGCAATAGTGTTAACCGAAATTCCGTCCATCTTCAGGAATTTTCTCTGGAAATGGATTATTTTCAGAGAGAAACCCAGTTCAAGAAACGAACTGGAAAGCTATGGACTCATAGTGGACCCAGTGGTCACAAGTCCCAGATAGACCATATTCTGTTTCGTACGAAATACAGGAGCTTTATACAAGACTGTAATGCATTTACACTTCGACCCTTCTCCAGTGATCACCGCCTTATTGTGGCCAAGGTAAGACTTGGTCTGCGTCCTAGCAGAACAACGAAATCTGCCTTGCAGCGACATGACTGGTCCTCTCTGTTGTAACAGCCAAGTGTGAGATCCAGCTTCACACTACAGCTGAGCAACATATATGAGGCTCTTGCCTCTGGGGCGGCAGATCACTGCGAGGGCTATACTGCAAGTTAGCAGCTGCAGAAACAGTTCTTGTATACCCTTGAAACAGGAAAAGGGCCCCCTGGACTGACCAAAAAATTCAGAAGTGAAGTGTAGTGAAGAAATCAGAAGTATAAGGCGCAGAAAGAGTCCCGACTCAAACAGACTAAAGCAGCCAAGAATGCAGTTAAGGCTGCATCTATGTCCCTGAACAGGCAGTACTCTGTTAATTTACAGGAGCTAATAAACCAACAGGTTGATGCCATCAATGATGCTGACGACAGCAGGCAATCAGCCCAGGCATGGAAATCGATCAACTTGCTTACTGGGCGGAAAAGCCAACCAACCACCAAGGTTAAGGCAGAATCACCAGCCGATCGCCTCAATGGTTGGAAGGCCCACTTAGAAAAGCTCCTCAATAATGACAGGGTATTGCCTGATAACTTTATAGAAGTAAAAGTGTCTGAGTCTGTACTCCAAGATATTCCCATTGGCGATATCTCCGTTGCAGAAATGAAGGCTGCTGCAAAGAGCATTAACCCTTTCCGGTCGGGGGACTAGATCTAGTCCACCTGGTAGTGTCCTAGGGCCTAGATCTAGTCCATTGTATCTTACTGAGTATTGCGGCTAACAGATTGCACTAGGACAGTAGTAGGGGCATACTATAGGTTTGCCGCACTGTTCTTGGTCATATCCAATTGCAGCCTACCAAGATTGGCGGGATTTTCAAACCAGAAACAGTGTTATGGTTTATTTTAATTGCTTACTGTACACTACCGGTTGCCGGTCCACCAGTTGTACATAAATTTATTAGGTACAGGTAGAAACTAATAAATAGGGGCATTTTTATGGGGGAATGGCATCGAAATACCCCCTAAGACTACGGACCCAGAGGAGGAGATATGGATATGATCCAGATGATGAATCCGATTCATATGAGTGCAGTGAAACTTCGACTTTGGATGATGAGGATGGCTGGGAAACCGATAATGACTCAGACTCAGAAGACGAAGGATTTGAAGAATTCCTGTCAGTACTGCAGAATACGTGGGCCTTTGTTGGAGAAGAGAACCACTTGTGGGTTCCAGTTCGCGATTTTAAAACCTCGGAAACTGGTTGGAAAGGTATAGATACAACGGAATTTTAGGTAAAGGATTATGTCGATTTATTTATCACTAATAAACTAGTGGATATAATTGTATCCAGTACAAATCAACGAATAAACCTTATATATCTTCATGCAGCGCTGTACGTAAATCCTATTCATGGTTTGTCAAACTAGGCATTCACTACATACAGCGTCTGGTCCTAAACAGTTTTAAAAGATATCGTGGTGATAAAAAACCACACGGTGGTAAAGATGGTAAACCAAAACGGATGACGTTTTATGAATATAATCTAGACGTCGTTTACCACCTTTCCCAGGTACAGACGAGCCCACATAAACCAATACGTCAGCCAGTACCTCCCACCCCATCAACGACTCCAATACACAAACTCGTAAAACAAGAACAAATTGGGAAAACCCAATGGCCACAGAAACGTTGTCGTGTCTGTAGTACAGTAGCAAAGATAATATAGTAAAAAAATCTCGGTATATCTGCCCGGTGTGCCCCGACAAACCTGGACTTTGCCCTACATGTTTTAGTGAATATCCTCCTTATTTGTAAAATGTTGTGATTTTATTTCAGTACGGTATATTTTTATATTTTTTGCGATTTTATACTGCATAGTATACTGTGTTATAAATTAATAAATGCTTTGTTTGAAAAAACATATTCAGCTTGGAATTAGAAACCTTGAAACTGATAAGTAGAAACTCAGACACTCAAAAGTAGAATCTCCGACACTCAAAGTAGAATTTCGGACATTCAAAGTAGAATCTCGGACACTCAAAGTAGAATCTCGGACACTCAAAGTAGAATCTCGGACACTCAAAGTAAAATTTCGGACATGCAGAAGTATAATTTCGGACACTCGAAAGTAGAATTTCGGACATTCAAAGTAGAATCTCGGACACACAAAGTAGAATCTCGGACACTCAAAGTAAAATTTCGGACATGCAGAAGTAGAATTTCGGACACTCAAAAGTAGAATTTCGGACATTCAGAAGTAGAATCTCGTACTCTCAGAGTAGAATCTCGGACTCTCAAAGTAGAATTTCAGATGATCAGAGTCTATTTCGGATGCTCAAAAAGTATATGGGACACACTGAGTGTCGAAAATATACTCTGAAAATGATGTTTATTTTATAACTTTTATTGCCGCTCACTACTACATGGACTAGATCTAGTCCCCAGACCGGAAAGGAAAGGGTGGCAGTGGAGTAGATAGTGTTCCCCCTGAGGTCTTTAAAATACTTGAGTGTTTAAAGCTCATCTATCCCATCATAGTAGACATGTACAGAACAACAAGAGTCCCACAAGAAATGAAAACAAATAAGTTGGTGCCAGTTCCCAAGAAGGGCAACCTAACACTCTATGGTTCTTTTCGGGGAATCTCATTGATCTCGATTGCTGCAAAGCTATACAATAGAATTCTATAAAATTGCATCAGGGATCCCATTGAGAGACTGCTCCGTGGAAATCAGAATGGGTTCTGTAAAGGTCGTGGGACCATGGAGCCCATTTTGGCACTTAGAAGGATAATTGAAGAGTTATCAAAAAAGAAAGACAGGCATCTGGCTGTTATCTTTGTTGACTTCTTCAAGGCCTTTGATTCAGTCTCTCGCTCACGTATGTTCAGCATACTTTCATTATATGGGATTCCTGATGAAATTATTGCAGCAATCAGATCAGTATACGATGGTTCGACGACTATTTGTGTCTACTGTTGATGGTGACACAGAACCATTTGAAGTGTTATGGGAGTCCTCCAAGGAGACACACTTGCGCCATTCTTGTTCATAATTGTGGTTGACTATGTTCTACGCATGTCCTTAGATCATCATAATGATGATGGGGTGAATGGTAACTCCACCTACTGGCTCCAGAAGTTCGAGGAAATCCTGCCAAGTACCTAACTGATCTAGACTTTGCTGATGACTTAGGAGTACTCTCAGAATCACTAGAGGGAGCCCAACGGCTCCTCCAGCTCATTAGAACAGCTTCTAATGTTGGTCTTTTTATTAACTCCAAAAAGACCACAATTTTGACAATTAACTTTGAAAGTTATTAGCAAGTCTCTGACCGGATGAGCATAAGCTCAAAGGACGGTATGCTTGAGCATGTGGACCACTTCTGTTACCTGGGATCATGGATCCGGAAGTCAGGTGAGGACCTTCGAATACGTAAGGGAAGGGCATGGGCAGCCTTGAATGGGCTTTCCAGGATTTGGAAGTCACAGAGAATTAATCGGAAACTTAAGGTCCGATTATTTAGAGCACCAGTGGTTCCAGTACTCCTCTATGGGAGTCCATGCTGGGCTCTAACTGCCGAGGACTCCAAATCTCTGGATGGCACATTCGCAAGAATGCTACGCCGGGTTAATTGTGTCAAGTACAATGCACACATCTGCAACCAGACACTATAAAACATTGGAGATGTCTCATTGGTTCCCCCAAGCTTGACACTAGAACAAAGTCGCCTCCGCTTTGCAGGATATTGCTTTCGCCGTGAGGACCAGCCAGTGCATAATCGTGTGCTTTGGTAGCCTCATGGAGTGAGTAAGTATGGTGGACAGCCTATGACTCTTTTGAGGCGTATTCTTTTTTTTTTTAAGGACACTGGCCTTGAAGATGCGGATGATCTATGAAATGTCATGGGTGATAGTGAGTTGTGGCGGCGCAATTTTGTAGACAAGCCAGCACAGCATTCTTAAAAATGCAGCTGCAATGCAACATGCCGATCACAGTAGTAGTAGTAGTAGACTAGGAATAAATGAATAGAATAAGTAGAATTGTAAGTCTAGTAGAGCAACGTAAATCGTAACATCATAGACGTTACCAAGTTACTTAACGGCTAGAGAGAAAAATAACCTCCCCTTAGTGGGAGTAAATTATCCCATCCCCTAAATCGTAATTTGTTAATTTACGGCCACATACTGTCACACTCTTATTGTCTTACGAGTTCGGTTAACGGTTAGAACTTGGGGCTTACAAACAATGCAAATATAGTTCTTACATTATTATGTAGAACATGATTTTGAAACAACATGACATGTCATTTTTTTAAACAACACAATAATATAATATCCATTTTCTATATATTTTATATAATCCATTTTTCGATAGCAGTGAAGTAAAGCTGATTTTTTCATCGTGATTTTAAATCAACACAATCATCCAAAATGGAGGCGAGTTCTTTCATAACAACACAATTGCTATGACAACCACTTCAGCAAAATTCAAGGACAATCAAGAAGGCATTTAGCCCCTTTAGTGGAATGTAGGTAGGTAAAGGCAGTCGTGGGTAGCTCATTTCCTAATGAATGGCCGATTGTGCAGG
>JAUCBJ010002389.1:0-32517 GCA_032718475.1 Nemertoderma westbladi
AACATATCAGATGAGTCTGGAATTCGATTCACCTTGACAGACCAGCCGTAAGCAATGAATAATAAATTTTTAAATATTATTTATCATCTAATTCACAACTCTAGTAGGAATTATGTTATACTAATCATTACAAAATTATTACAATATTACAGTGAAGTTATAATTAATATAGTAATTAAAAATAAATATCTACAAAAATCCACCAATTGAAGATTATAATTATAAATTTAAATATGCGAAGTACGTTAGAAATGCGATAGGAATGCGTTTGTAAAAGTTAAAAGTTGCTAAAAAGTCAAAAAAATATAAATTGTTTAAAATTAATTAGTAATATTCATCCTATTGAATCTTATAAACTATGTTCTGGTTTACATACCGATAGCTTAGGTATGCACTTGTAAAAGAACCAAGAGCCTCGCTAGACCACGCCATTGTGTCGGGAGGGAGGTGGGGCTAAAGGGTCTGTAACGTCCAACCATATATAGAAGCATACAGAGAGAAACACACAGGGAGAAGTGCGACCCTGATTGGCTAGAGAAGTGTGACGCTGATTGGCTGACAGTACAGTAAGTTACGTTTACGAATTCGTAGGCCTGGGCCTATGTTGTAGCACTGACACTGTTGCAGCTACCGGTACTTCTGTCTTTCTTACAATTTGACGGACAGACCGTCATACGGAAAAACAGTGATAACTCGAGAACTGAAAGAGGTCTCACTAAGCGGTTTTCAGATTTGTAATCCTCATTAAATTCTTCTCTAGATGAAATAAAGAAACAACAATTTGAAAATTTTACCTGAGGGTGGGTATACCCCCCCCCCCCCCCACCCTTAAGTATTCTCAAATAGAACTACAGTATATTATTCCGTTGTTAACTAGATCTGGTAGTAATATAAAGTACTATACACGTAAACTGTTCCTTTATGCTGTGCTGTATATGAATAATCGGGCGTGTGACTTAGAATTGTTGGTACGACATTATATGAGGTCTAGTGTAGGATAAGTACACAGTGCACGGGCACGGGCATTATAGAGGCGTAAGTAGCGCTACACATTGTTGTTACAAATGTATTGGCTTTGTTTGGGAATAATATTACAGTAATGGGTAACATACAAGCACAGTGGGTTTAAACCAAGATCGTCTGCAAATTAATATTGTAGGTTGGCACTCACCAAGAATCGAAAAGGCGCGTTGTGTTCTTGTCTACAATATGTTCTCCAAACAATACGTTTAATAACGGTAGTAATTAATACTGATAGACAAATGCGATACAATGAACACGTACTGTAATAGCGATAATGCGCATAAAGTGGTGAAGATATCAGACATCCTGTGATTAAATGTGGTCTATTTTGAATACTATACGAAGCCACTTATGATGTTATTAAAAGTTAACCCTATTAAACCCGGGGGGGGGGGGGGTCAATATGACCCTTCCCGTGGATTTTTTATTATAATTCTGAAACAAACGCAGTTGGGAATCTAAAATTTTATGACTTTTCCTAAAAATCTATTGTCTTCCTAATAGTGAAAACCATTTTCAAAAATATTGGGTAGTTTTGAGTTATAGCACCATTTTTTAACCCTACTTTGGACAATTTTTTTTAGACGTTTTTTGAAAATTACATTTCATTAAATATGAATTGTAACATCTCTATTTTTGATTTACACCGGTTTTTTGTTGTTAGCAATTGGATAGAATTTATATAAATCGATTTAGAAATTTCAAACTTGTTTTTTTTCGGTGGGTGCCAAATTTTGGTGCCAGCACCAAATTTTGAAATAAGTCAATTTTGTAAATTGATCGTTTGAAACTTGTTTTTTACGCAATTTGGGTTTTTTGGGGTTCTGGTTTTGATGGAATATATACGATACAACAACACCGGTTATTATTTTGGTTAGAAAAAGCCGTCTTTGTAACCTGCTACTTTCCCTCAATTGGCAACAACATCGTTTATGTCTTGGTTAGAAAAAGCCGTTTCTGAAACCTGCTCCTTTCCTTTCCCTCAATTGGAAACAACATCGTTTATAGTTTTGGTTAGAAAAACCCGTCTCTGAAACTGCTCCTTTCCCTCAATTGGTAACTAAAATGGTTACTAACATGAATCATGGAGGATGGGGGGTTAACAGGTTATTGAACTTCTACTAAATTGGTCCCGAGATTAATTATTCTGCCATGGTTCTATTTCGATCGGTTTTCCGTTTGTTTATTCACAGTAAAATTCCGTACCAAATAAATGCCAAATACGATAAAGAGGTTTTTAAAAATTACACAGTCAAATAAGTATATAATAGTAATAAGCCTAAAAATAATTCCTAATGTATCGCGAAATAAGCGTGTACTAATTTCCTGACAGCACCGTCTAGTTTTAGCCAATCAGCGTCGCACTTCTCCCTGTGTGTTTCGCTCCGTGTGCTTCTCTATATGGTTGAACGTTATAGACCCTTCTCAGGTGGGGAGGGTGTGAGTTATATTTCCAATCACGAAAATTCAAAGTGCACTGATGAAAAATAAACTGTTCAATCAGTGTGTAAAAGTTAAAACTGGAACAACAGAGCGCACGTCTAAATTTTACTACAGAATTATTAAATTTTATATCACGTGCTGTAGGTTATAGGTGCTGTGAGTATAAAGAAAACATCATAGTAGCGGAATGTGGATCATCCCACAATTAAAGGCGATAACCGGTCGAGTATCAGTGATTGCCGATTGCGACTACTACTGCTACTACTATAATCGGCCTGCTGCATTGAAGCTGCAGTGCTCAACATTGAGATGCTGTGCTGGTTTAATAAAAATGTTTGTTCTACCACCATGTCCCAGCTACAATTATTGGCTTGCTGTGATGCAGCGTGCATTAAGAATGCTGTGCCGGCTTATCGACAAAATTGCACCGCCACTACTCACTATCCCCCATGACTTTCGCGAGATTATCCGCATCTTCAAGGTCAGTGCCCTTTAAGAGGCGTCTCTAGAAAGTCATGAGCTGTCCAGGTCCACCATGCTTATTTTCTCCACGAGGACACCTAAGCATAAGCTGGACCTCACGGCGAAAGCAATCCAAAGAAACAAAGAAATACAAATAACGTAAATAATTTATAAAATTAAATAACATTAACATATATACAGCCTGACAGTACAATAACATTATTACTATTTACGTAAAGAAACGTTTTGTTGTTATATGTACAAAAGTGTAATCCTTTGGCTGAAATTCACAAATTTTAAAAAGGAATTGATAGAGCACCAAATTAGCAAACTTTTACACATGACCTACTATAATAATAATTGTAGTAGGTCATGGTTTACACCACACCACATATTAAGAATTTTTATTCGTTTATATTATTCAAAGGTTATTACAATCTTAGCTTTTGCAGTTTGGTGCTATAATTTCACTATTTATATTATAATATTTAATTATATCATAATCTTCTTTATGATTTCAGAACAAAGTTTGTTTCTGATGTCTATTACATGATCGGTTCTCCTTTTCATCTTTCTCCACATCAAGTTGGTTAGTAAACAGCATATATTATAATGAAATAAAAATATAATATTACATTTACTTACCAAACCATACTTAAAAATTATTTTATCATAAAACAATATCCATATGATATGTTAGTCCCTACCAGGATCGAGAGCATAGAAACGCGTCTTGGTCTGGACATTAGGTCTATTAATTAATATGATGACACCGATGATGCTTGGATTGGGAGGCAATCCAATAGTAGGAACATTCAAGACATGAACAACTGCAGGACAACTGCAAGCACAAATGGCTATTGCTGGCGTATGCCAGCAATATGATAGCGATATGGTCTCTGATCTGTGGTGTTTTTGTATCACAAATCACGAATCTTAATTTTTTTATGTTTAGTTTTAGGTTATCAGTTTTAGGTCAAAGTAATTCCTGCATAGATTGATTAGTAGCTCGAGGTCTGCCAACAGGTTTGTCATGATGTCATTGGCATTATAACGTATGACTGGGTATGCTTCCTTGTGCATAGATATGATACCTAAGTTGAATTACTCTATTTGATGATAAAAATCAGAGAGGTTGATATGTAAAAGGAGAGCCGATGAACTAGACAATAAACATCCGGCTAATATAATTATTAAATCACAAAACAAAATATTAAAAACCAATTTTATTTATTTTTCATTTTTTCATATTTTATTTAGATTAAATACTTCAATTTATATAGACAGCTAATATATTATTTTGAAGGTATAGTAGAACTAGCCTGCAAGTGGCCTGTCAATGTTGTTGGACACATTTTCAAATATGCAGTGCATTCCCATGATCTTGGTAAAGTACTTTCGTTATATATTGTTAGAGATGGAATATGGAACGAAATTGGTAAGTGTTATTGGTAATTGGTAAAGTATATTGTAAAGTAAAGTAAAGTAAAACAAGCAATAACTCCACCTACTGGCTCCAGAAGTCGAGGAAATCCTGCCAAGTACCTAACTGATCTAGACTTTGCTGATGACTTAGGAGTACTCTCAGAATCATTAGAGGGAGCCCAACGGCTCCTCAGCTCATTAGAACATGCTGCTTCTAGTGTTGGTCTTTTTATTAACTCCAGAAAGACCACAATTTTGACAGTTAATTTTGAAAGTTCTCAGCAAGTCTCTGATCGGATTAGCATAAGCTCAAAGGATGGTATGCTTGAGCATGTGGACGACTTCTGTTACCTGGGATCATGGATCCGGAAGTCAGGTGAGGACCTTCGAAATGTACATTATATGAATTGGAGTTGAGCTGTTAATGCAACTGTAATTAATCATGTAATATTATGGTTTTGTTCAGAAATGGAAAATTTCAGGAAACAAGTTTGATGTGCTTCCGTAATTTTTCCATTTCTCTCCAATTACAGTTATGTATATTTACCTATAAGGATTAGAGCAATGACTATAGATAGAAGTGTATAAATATAAAAACATAAATTGTCAAAAATGATAAATATTCCACGAGCAATTTTCACACAAATCAATACATCTCGAGGCCTATCAACATACTTTAGAGTTTATAATTTTTAGTAAAGATGGTCAAGTATATTAGGTGTGAGTGCAGGGCTGCAGTATGGCTTGGTAGGAGATTATTATTACTTTTTAGGAAAGAAAAGTCCACAACTTTCTGAAAAATTATATCCAACAAGAACCGAAGGTCTAACAGTAACTCTTGGAGATTATATAGCTCTAAGATGTACCTACGTTAACAATGGCAATAGTTATGTGGTATCAGGGTAAGTTGGTACTGTATCGCAGGTTATACTACGTGATTATTAAATGTTAATTAACCATTCAGCCACACTGAACTGCGAAATGGAATATTAACATTACATGCTATATATATATATATATATTCATTACAATACCTATTATATTGGCATAACCATTTGCTGTAAGGTAAACAATTCATTGGCAAACTGCGCAGTGGTATAACTTTTTAATAATTGGCAATTCAATTTATTGTTTGATAATATTTCCAATCGCAATTACTTGATTGATGGCATATAATTAAATATAATCAATTTTAAATAGGCTTTGTGGGGGATTGTCACTTTCATGTCAACTATTCATTTTTAGAATAAATTTATTCTAGAAGAAATATATTTTGTTCTAGAAATTTTTTTAATTCACAAAGTTATGTATTGAATTATCATAAGCATTGAATCGTAAGATTGCAGGACTTTGCAGTATTAGGGAGAATATTCCTTTTTATTCTCTTTTTCAATTGCTATTGTAACCAGCTAAAATGTTATAGCAACACAACAATAACAAACTAAATATTCTCAAAATCATTCTACCAACATTGAGAAAAAAAAAACATTGAGAAAAAATATTGAGAAAAAAATTAATTGCAATTTTTTTCTCAATGATTTAGAGGAGAAATAAATTAACAAGTCAATTATCAATCTGTTATACAATGTAAATATCTATTTATAAATATATTATGAGCCCAACATTGTATGTTTCTATCGTATATGTTTCACTTGATATAATTTGGTATATTGTATAATATATTACAAATAAGACAGAGGTACTTAAACTATATTGGAAAGAAATCAAATAGGGCCTACCCTAAAATAATATACTAACCCCTCCATCTACCCTATAATTAGTATCCACCACCTACCAGAGCCACCACCCATATTACTATATAATAATGAAAGATAGTAATGGCGCTCCAGGCACTTCCATTCCCTCCACTGCGCTGGATAGGTTAAGACAATATGCAAAATCTGAGCACAATGTTAGGAGCGCAAGTGATAGACAAACATGTCTTACATTTTAAGTTTTTTCATACCTGTAACAGTTTTTAAGATGGTCAGACATGAGTGGCAAAAATTTGAATATTTTTTGGTAAAATGTGATTTAACCGGTACGGTACCTGTTATCTGAAATATTCATTGTAATATACCGTTGGATGCGGGCCACCAAACTGCACATTGACATTTTTTTCAAAAAAATTTCGATAATTGGTTCTCGTGTCATCAAGAAATTACGAGAATCAGACTTTGGACGACCATATCTCCGGCACCATTAACCCTATTGAGTCGAATTTTTTTTAAATTACTGAGAACGGTCTAGTAAATGTTTCTTAGTTTGAGATTTTTGTCTGAAAATGCTTAGGTGAAATTTTTTTTGAAAAATTTTGTGAAAATTTTTTTATCATGGCGAACATGGCTTAAGTTCTTTATATCTCAAAAAGTATTGATCGCAGTGAAAATCTGAATACTGCGATAGAAGTGCATTGGATAGGCGTACATTTCTTGCACTGAAAGATTTTTCATACCTGTTATAGTTTTCTAGACAGTGTCAGACATGATTAGAAAAAATTCGAATTTTTTTGATAAAGTCTGATTTCACCTGTACCTGTAATCCAAAATATCGATTGTAATATATCGTTAGATACGGCTGAACTTACTGTACATTCACATTTTTTCGGTTAATTTTTTCGATGATCGTTTCTCGAGATATCATCAAAGTACCGGAAACAAACTTTGGACGAACATATATCCGGTACCATTAGGCTTATTGGGTTCAAATTTTTTATTATCTACTTAGAACGCTCAAATGAATGTTATTTAGTTTGTAAGTTTTGCAATAAAATGCATAGAAGCAATTTCGAAAAACCTGATCTTTTTGCGATCATGATCTGGGCATTTTCACCAGGCAGAATTGATTTTTTTTTTCGAGATTTTGGTAACCCACCTTTACCTTACCTACCGCATTTTGGTATATGGTTCGAGATTGATGGTACTGAATCTTTTTTACATTGAAACTTTTTCCATATGGGGGGTTAGGAACATCTTATTGTTCATTTTTGCTTAGTTGCTGAGATCGCTTAGCCCTACAAAACCCATGATTCTATAATTCCCTTTTCGGGAGACAAGTTCCGTGGCTGGCCAAAGTTTCGGTGTTCTCCGAACAAAGAACATAATCGGTTGGTAATGTATATTGGGGCCTACATTATTATATTAAAGACGCTTTGATGCATCTGATCAAAAGGCAATTACTGGTATATTAT
This sequence comes from Nemertoderma westbladi, assembly GCA_032718475.1. NCBI lineage: Eukaryota > Metazoa > Xenacoelomorpha > Nemertodermatida > Nemertodermatidae > Nemertoderma > Nemertoderma westbladi. The sequence goes on from JAUCBJ010002389.1 coordinate 7,544, forward strand.
CAGTATCTATATACCAGTACCAGTATCTAATACCAGACATTTTTGTTTTAGATGGGGGCTTCATAATGAGATGTGTCAGGCGTATATATATGTTTACTCTGAGAATACCACGTTACGTAAACATATACCTTATATCTGCAGTACGAGCATTGATAAATCCATTCATGTTTGGGACGACACCTTTGGCATGGACAACCATCCTGGTGATTTCGCAAGTACATTGCATGAAAAGGACATTGACGAGTTGAAACAATTAGGAGTATATACATAACTATTTCTTATCAATTCTAGGTCTAGCGTACGAGATTGATTCCTGGTCCTATTGGCATAAGTTATCCCTATTGGTATTAGTCCGTGTCTGACTGTTCTGAGTGATGTTTGTGAATCATACATAACGAAATTGGGATGTAATAGATATATAGGTTCAGTATGACAATGGCTCACACATAATATTTAATAATTGCAGAGTGAATGGAAGGCAGACATCCGGATGTTGTCTATTTTACTTGTTTAGGGCCTTCGATTCTTCGAGTCCTCCAGGGTGCAGATATGGGGGGGAAACTGGGCGCAATCAAAATTCATTCAACAATAAACTAAGCACAATAGAACAGGTTACAGTTTTATTTTTGACAGTATTCAGTTGTTATTTGCTTCGAATTTCCCCTGTATAGGGGTGAATTTTTATTGCGTCCATCCCCCCCCCCCCCCCCCCCCCCCCCCCCCTTATCTGATGAGGACAGTAGACCCAAACATCAATGATGGTGGTACGTTTGACATGAGTATGGTTTATGTTATTGGGATTATGGTTAGAAAATATAAGGGAAAGCCATTGGCAGCTTTGAATTGGCTTTCCTTACTGTGTGTGGTTCGAAAATAATTTTTTCTTAATTTGATGGGATCCGAGAGTTTTTCGATACCAAATGTGGTAGCAATCTCAGAAAAATTTATTTTTCCATTTTTCAAATAGTTTCATTTTTCACCGGACCTCTAGAACTTATTAATACATTGAAATATAACGCAATGCAGACAGAAAAAATCAAAAGCAAACATTTTTATGATCATAAATGGAACCGGTATTTCCAAATACCGGTTCCAAATTCATGCTGATGGTCCATATAATTCGAAACTAATTTTATTGTTCTATTAAAACTTAATTCCGAAATCGCAGCAGTTTTGTTTGTTATTTACTTACTTTTTATCATTGTGTTTAACAATATTATTTATAATGCAGTATGGATGAAGACTTTCTTAATAAAAGTGCAGCTACAATTTTTGACCTACTCAAAGTAGCACATTTAGAATAAAAATATTCGTTTTCAATTTTACTTTCAAAATCCTAAGCATTATGAATATAAATGTTTAAATAAGTATTTACAGTATATTAAAATTAACTTAATCCAAACATATGGGAATGTGAATTAATTTTACTACAACACAAAATTAATTGCTAAATGACTCTAATAGGTAACTATGGTTTTAGTCTATAAAACAACATTATAAATAATACAAGTATAAATATAAGTAAATATTACTCCTTGTTAGAGCAGTTCGTTACTAAATTGCTAACAGGAGTGTACTACAGTATAAATATAAGTAATTATTACTCCTTGTTAGAGCAGTTCGTTACTAAATTGCTAACAGGAGTGTACTACAGTATAAATATAAGTAATTATTACTCCTTGTTAGAGCAGTTCGTTACTAAATTGCTAACAGGAGTGTACTACAGTATAAATATAAGTAATTATTACTCCTTGTTAGAGCAGTTCGTTACTAAATTGCTAACAGGAGTGTACTACAGTATAAATATAAGTAATTATTACTCCTTGTTAGAGCAGTTCGTTACTAAATTGCTAACAGGAGTGTACTACAGTATAAATATAAGTAATTATTACTCCTTGTTAGAGCAGTTCGTTACTAAATTGCTAACAGGAGTGTACTACAGTATAAATATAAGTAATTATTACTCCTTGTTAGAGCAGTTCGTTACTAAATTGCTAACAGGAGTGTACTACAGTATAAATATAAGTAATTATTACTCCTTGTTAGAGCAGTTCGTTACTAAATTGCTAGCAGGAGTCAGTGTACTACAGTATAAATATAAGTAATTATTACTCCTTGTTAGAGCAGTTCGTTACTAAATTGCTAGCAGGAGTCAGTGTACTACAGTATAAATATAAATAATGTATCGATGTCATTATTGGTCATTATTTTTGTCATAAAAGTGATTTACACGTACATTAATACTATACGTTTGTGCATATGTATGTAATCATTTTCACAATAAATTACTGTGAAATATGTTTAGTAATTATCCTGTATTATGTTGATTAGAAAGTATACAGTAATTAATGAAATCTCAACAATTCTCATATTTTCCTATTTCGGTTAGATTAATGGGCCGATCCCAATACTTAAAAACATTATCTACTCTTCTATAGAACTGCAATATCCAATCAAAAACTACTACTACTACTACTACTACTACTACTACTACTACTACTACTACTACTACTACTACTACTACTACTACTACTACTACTACTACTACTACTACTACTACTACTACTACTACTACTACTACTACTACTACTACTACTACTACTACTACTACTACTACTACTACTACTACTACTACTACTACTACTACTACTACTACTACTACTACTACTACTACTACTACTACTACTACTACTACTACTACTACTACTACTACTACTACTACTACTACTACTACTACTACTACTACTACTACTACTACTACTACTACTACTACTACTACTACTACTACTACTACTACTACTACTACTACTACTACTACTACTACTACTACTACTACTACTACTACTACTACTACTACTACTACTACTACTACTACTACTACTACTACTACTACTACTACTACTACTACTACTACTACTACTACTACTACTACTACTACTACTACTACTACTACTACTACTACTACTACTACTACTACTACTACTACTACTACTACTACTACTACTACTACTACTACTACTACTACTACTACTACTACTACTACTACTACTACTACTACTACTACTACTACTACTACTACTACTACTACTACTACTACTACTACTACTACTACTACTACTACTACTACTACTACTACTACTACTACTACTACTACTACTACTACTACTACTACTACTACTACTACTACTACTACTACTACTACTACTACTACTACTACTACTACTACTACTACTACTACTACTACTACTACTACTACTACTACTACTACTACTACTACTACTACTACTACTACTACTACTACTACTACTACTACTACTACTACTACTACTACTACTACTACTACTACTACTACTACTACTACTACTACTACTACTACTACTACTACTACTACTACTACTACTACTACTACTACTACTACTACTACTACTACTACTACTACTACTACTACTACTACTACTACTACTACTACTACTACTACTACTACTACTACTACTACTACTACTACTACTACTACTACTACTACTACTACTACTACTACTACTACTACTACTACTACTACTACTACTACTACTACTACTACTACTACTACTACTACTACTACTACTACTACTACTACTACTACTACTACTACTACTACTACTACTACTACTACTACTACTACTACTACTACTACTACTACTACTACTACTACTACTACTACTACTACTACTACTACTACTACTACTACTACTACTACTACTACTACTACTACTACTACTACTACTACTACTACTACTACTACTACTACTACTACTACTACTACTACTACTACTACTACTACTACTACTACTACTACTACTACTACTACTACTACTACTACTACTACTACTACTACTACTACTACTACTACTACTACTACTACTACTACTACTACTACTACTACTACTACTACTACTACTACTACTACTACTACTACTACTACTACTACTACTACTACTACTACTACTACTACTACTACTACTACTACTACTACTACTACTACTACTACTACTACTACTACTACTACTACTACTACTACTACTACTACTACTACTACTACTACTACTACTACTACTACTACTACTACTACTACTACTACTACTACTACTACTACTACTACTACTACTACTACTACTACTACTACTACTACTACTACTACTACTACTACTACTACTACTACTACTACTACTACTACTACTACTACTACTACTACTACTACTACTACTACTACTACTACTACTACTACTACTACTACTACTACTACTACTACTACTACTACTACTACTACTACTACTACTACTACTACTACTACTACTACTACTACTACTACTACTACTACTACTACTACTACTACTACTACTACTACTACTACTACTACTACTACTACTACTACTACTACTACTACTACTACTACTACTACTACTACTACTACTACTACTACTACTACTACTACTACTACTACTACTACTACTACTACTACTACTACTACTACTACTACTACTACTACTACTACTACTACTACTACTACTACTACTACTACTACTACTACTACTACTACTACTACTACTACTACTACTACTACTACTACTACTACTACTACTACTACTACTACTACTACTACTACTACTACTACTACTACTACTACTACTACTACTACTACTACTACTACTACTACTACTACTACTACTACTACTACTACTACTACTACTACTACTACTACTACTACTACTACTACTACTACTACTACTACTACTACTACTACTACTACTACTACTACTACTACTACTACTACTACTACTACTACTACTACTACTACTACTACTACTACTACTACTACTACTACTACTACTACTACTACTACTACTACTACTACTACTACTACTACTACTACTACTACTACTACTACTACTACTACTACTACTACTACTACTACTACTACTACTACTACTACTACTACTACTACTACTACTACTACTACTACTACTACTACTACTACTACTACTACTACTACTACTACTACTACTACTACTACTACTACTACTACTACTACTACTACTACTACTACTACTACTACTACTACTACTACTACTACTACTACTACTACTACTACTACTACTACTACTACTACTACTACTACTACTACTACTACTACTACTACTACTACTACTACTACTACTACTACTACTACTACTACTACTACTACTACTACTACTACTACTACTACTACTACTACTACTACTACTACTACTACTACTACTACTACTACTACTACTACTACTACTACTACTACTACTACTACTACTACTACTACTACTACTACTACTACTACTACTACTACTACTACTACTACTACTACTACTACTACTACTACTACTACTACTACTACTACTACTACTACTACTACTACTACTACTACTACTACTACTACTACTACTACTACTACTACTACTACTACTACTACTACTACTACTACTACTACTACTACTACTACTACTACTACTACTACTACTACTACTACTACTACTACTACTACTACTACTACTACTACTACTACTACTACTACTACTACTACTACTACTACTACTACTACTACTACTACTACTACTACTACTACTACTACTACTACTACTACTACTACTACTACTACTACTACTACTACTACTACTACTACTACTACTACTACTACTACTACTACTACTACTACTACTACTACTACTACTACTACTACTACTACTACTACTACTACTACTACTACTACTACTACTACTACTACTACTACTACTACTACTACTACTACTACTACTACTACTACTACTACTACTACTACTACTACTACTACTACTACTACTACTACTACTACTACTACTACTACTACTACTACTACTACTACTACTACTACTACTACTACTACTACTACTACTACTACTACTACTACTACTACTACTACTACTACTACTACTACTACTACTACTACTACTACTACTACTACTACTACTACTACTACTACTACTACTACTACTACTACTACTACTACTACTACTACTACTACTACTACTACTACTACTACTACTACTACTACTACTACTACTACTACTACTACTACTACTACTACTACTACTACTACTACTACTACTACTACTACTACTACTACTACTACTACTACTACTACTACTACTACTACTACTACTACTACTACTACTACTACTACTACTACTACTACTACTACTACTACTACTACTACTACTACTACTACTACTACTACTACTACTACTACTACTACTACTACTACTACTACTACTACTACTACTACTACTACTACTACTACTACTACTACTACTACTACTACTACTACTACTACTACTACTACTACTACTACTACTACTACTACTACTACTACTACTACTACTACTACTACTACTACTACTACTACTACTACTACTACTACTACTACTACTACTACTACTACTACTACTACTACTACTACTACTACTACTACTACTACTACTACTACTACTACTACTACTACTACTACTACTACTACTACTACTACTACTACTACTACTACTACTACTACTACTACTACTACTACTACTACTACTACTACTACTACTACTACTACTACTACTACTACTACTACTACTACTACTACTACTACGAGTCCGATCGCAGACATTGACCCGCATTGTGCATTTACCTGTCTTTCCTTTGGACTCTCTGCGAAGTGGCGGTTCATTTGTCGGGTAATCCCCAACATCGAGCTGCTATTGGCACCACTCGACGAGGCAGTCAAGACTTTCCTAATGAAACTGGGTAACAGAGTAAACTTATCTGAAACCGAACAGAAACTAATAGCGCTGCCAACAAGATTGGGAGGACTAGGCATACCCATTCCATCAGATCTTAGTAAGGAATACGATAACTCAAGAGCCATCAGTGAGCCATTGATGGAGCGACTTCCAACAGATACAATGGCCGATGTCAGGGAAAAACAGAAAGAAACATCCAAAGCTATCAAATCGGAGCAAAACATAAGGGTCGCAGAAGAAATACAAAGTATACAGGTCGCAATATCCCCAGTTCAGGAACAACTACGAATCTTATCTTCACAGAAGGGGGCATCGGCTTGGCTCAACACCAGACCATCAACCCAGCACAACTATCACCTCACAAAGTCAGAGTTCAGGGATGCGATCCAGCTTAGGTTCGGATGGCAGTTGCAGGCGACACCGGCGGAATGTGCCTGTGGGGCGCGGTTCACAGTAAACCACGTTTTATCGTGCCCCACAGGTGGTTTTCCGTCGGTCCGTCACAATGAAATCAGAGATTTCATCGCCAACACATTAACCGAGGTTGCCCATGATATCTCAATCGAGCCTGTACTCCAACCAATCACTGGGGAAACATTCCATCGCTCTACAACCACAAGGGATGAGGGTGCTCGGTTAGATGTATCTGTCAGTGGTTTCTGGGGAGGTCGTTATGAGAAACTGTTGATTGATGTTTCTGTATTTAACCCCCTAGCACCATCCAATTCCTCTTTGGGCGTCGATAGAGCTTATACCCATCACGAGAACCGAAAGAGGGCCCAATATGAAGAAAGAGTTCGGGATGTAGAAATGTCAACGTTCTGTCCCTTCATTCTAGCGGCTACTGGAGGAATGGGTTGTGTACTACTACTATCGTATCTTCAAGGCCTGTGTCCTTTAAGATGCGTCTCAAGAAAGTCATGGGCTGCCCACCATGCTTATTCACTCCATGAGGCTGCCAAAGTACAAGATTATGCACTGGCTGGTCCTCACGGCGAAAGCAATGTCCTGCAAAGCGGAGGCGATTTTGTTCTAGTGTCAAGCTTGGGGGAACCAATGAGACACCTCCAATGTTATATAGTGTCTGGTTGGAGATGTGTGCATTGTACTTGACACAATGAACCCGGCGTAGCATTCTTGTGAATGTGCCATCCAGAGATTTGGTGTCCTCAGCAGTTACAGTAGAGCGCAGCATGGACTCCCATAGAGGAGTACTGGAACTACTGCTGCTCTAAATAATCGTACCTTAAGTTTCCGATTAATTCTTGGTGACTTCCAAATCCTGGAAAGCCTATTCAAGGCTGCCCATGCCTTTCCCTTACGTATTCGAAGGTTCTCACCTGTCTTCCGGATCCATGATCCCAGGTAACAGAAGTCGTCCACATGCTCAAGCATACCATCCTTTGAGCTTATGCTCATCCGATCGGAGACTTGCTGAGGACTTTAAAAGTTAACTGTCAAAATTTTGGTCTTTCTGGAGTTAATAAAAAGACCAACACTAGAAGCAGCATGTTCTAATGAGCTGAGGAGCCTTTGGGATCCCTCTAGTGATTCCGAGAGTACTCCTAAGTCATCAGCAAAGTCTAGATCAGTTAGGTACTTGGCAGGATTTCCTCGACTTCTGGAGGCAGTAGGTGGAGTTATCATCACCCCATCATCATTATGATGATCTAAGGACATGCGTAGAACACAGTCAACCACAATTATGAACAAGAACGGTGCAAGTGTGTCTCCCTGGAGGACGCCCCATAACACTTCAAATGGTTCTGTGTCACCGTCAACAGTAGACACAAATGTTGTCGAACCATCGTATACTGATCTGATTGCTGCAATAAATTCATCAGGAATCCCATATAATGAAAGTATGCTGAACATACGTGAGCGAGAAACTGAATGAAAGGCCTTGAAGAAGTCAACAAAGAAAACAGCCAGATGCCTGTCTTTCTTTTTGGATAACTCTTCAATTATCCTTCTAAGTGCCAAAATGGGCTCCATGGTCCCACGACCTTTACGGAACCCATTCTGATTTCCACGGAGCAGTCGCTCAATGGGATCCCTGATGCGATTTAATAGAATTCTATTGTATAGCTTTGCAGCAATCGAGATCAATGAGATTCCCCGAAAAGAACCATAGAGTCAGTGTTAGGTTGCCCTTCTTGGGAACTGGCACCAACTTGTTTGTTTTCATTTCTTGTGGGACTCTTGTTGTACGGTACATGTGATGGGATAGATGAGCTTTAAACACTCAAGTATTTTAAAGACCTCAGGGGGAACACCATCTACTCCACTGGCACGATTGGTCTTAATGCTCTTTGCAGCAGCCTTCACTTCTGCAAAGGAGATATCGCCAATGGGAATATCTGGGAGTACAGACTCAGACACTATTACTTCTATAAAGTAAAAGATATGTTTATATCTTTGTATCTATGTTTTTTAATCATAAACAACCAAAAGCAAAAGCCATCCATGTTTATATTCAGATATTACTGGTATAAATACTACATTAAGTAAATAATTAGTACTACCGGTAGTGTAGTGCAGTAGTAAAGTACTGGAAAAACTGGCCTCTTTTGAAACAGGCCTATGCGCAAGCATGTTAGGCCGTATATATAGTAAGCCATGCCGGTAGTGAGTATAGCTGGATATGTTCAACCGGTAGTGAGTGTAGCTGGATATGTTCAACCGGTAGTGAGTGTAGCTGACGATGTTCAATCAGTTGTGAGTGTAACTCGGAGATGTTCAACCGGTAGTGAGTGTAGCTGGATATGTTCAACCGGTAGTGAGTGTAGCTGACGATGTTCAATCAGTTGTGAGTGTAACACGGAGATGTTCAACCGGTAGTGAGTGTAGCGGGATATGTTGAACCGGTAGTGAGTATAGCTGGAGATGTTCAACCAGTAGTGGGTATATGTTTTATTATTGGCCCCGTAATAAATTCGTCTCAAAGTTTTGTGTTTTAAATGTAAGTTATACATGGGGGTTCGTCTGCATTATGTATGGCAAGGGGGTCTGGCTTTTATACATGGTGATTATACATTTTTACCTTTGTCAATTGGTAATTAATTACTCCTGAACTGTCTAAAATAGTAATTGTTGCCAAAAAATGAGACCACTTCCAAAACACATACACTCTGACACTTTGCCAGGAACTGACTATGAATATATATAGTTTTGTATCTGTATTCGTTACGTAAATAATTGCATTTGATTTCATTTGATGATTTGCATTTCATACATACCACACTTCCAGATGGGGCTATGTATAAAAATATTATAGTAAGTCTATTCTTCGTATATTGTTACTACGTATATTTATAACAATTTGTTGATAGACATTATAAGTAGTTTATTAACTATTTACATCATTGTGTGCAAAGTAGCACTTTTCAGCATTATGAGCCGAGTTTATTTATGTACCGAGCGAGCGAAGCGAGGGAAGTTAACATAAATCAACAAGGGTCTTTGACGCTAAAAAGTGACCTTTGCAAGCAATGAGGTATGTAATTTTGTTACATTATGTCAACTAATCAGCGTTCGGTATGTGAAGAAAAGATTTTATGGATGTTCATTTAAACATTTTAATCATGTACTATATCGAATATAAGTGGAAATTTTTAACAGGTACACAGTATTAATTATATATTTAAATCTAATTAAAGTTTATTGGAAGTTATCTCCTGCTTGTATGTGATAATTCATTAATCCATCTTACTATAGTCGACTGAATCAAACTTAGTCACCGTCTGTGTCCGTTCAGTTTTATTGAATACTGTCGCCATTTTCTTTGGTTATTTTCTCTAACGTGTCGTCTATTGGACGTTTCGCCATAATGGATCTTACACGTTAAACAATTATTTACATACAGTAGCTAGTCCCGTAACTGCAAATTGGATAATAAAGCAGCACTCATAAACATAAATGGAAATAATACATTCTGGAATACGGTAATTGAAGTTGTTTCAATGTCATTGATTACTTTGCAGCGTTCCGTCCTATAGGCCGCAACTCTGCAAAGTAGTACTTTCAGCGTTACGAGTAATTCACCAGAACGCTGTTAAGTTGACATAATGTAACAAAATAGATTAACTTTAGAGAATGATTTTAGTAACATTATATGCTGTAACCTTTCAGAATTATTTTAGTAACATTATAATATGCTGCATCATTTCAGAATGATTTTAGTAACATTATATGCTGCAACCTTTATATTGTGCGTTTCTTCTGCTGTTTACGATCGTGAGTTAAGATTTCCAAAATACCATCCAATATATGTAAGTCTAATTCAGTCTACAGTACATAGTTGGTAAAGTGGAATGAGGGGTAATTGATGAATAGGTGGTGAGGCGAGGGTGTTGGTTGAGGGGTAGTTGATGGATAGGTGGTGAGGCGAGGGTGTTGGTTGAGGGGTGGTTGATGGGTAGGTGGTGTGGGGTAGTTGATGGGTAGGTGGTGAGGCGAGCGTGTTGGTTGAGGGGTAGTTGATGGGTAGGTGGTGAGGCGAGGGTGTTGGTTGAGGGGTAGTTGATGGATAGGTGGTGAGGCGAGGGTGTTGGTTGAGGGGTGGTTGATGGGTAGGTGGTGTGGGGTAGTTGATGGGTAGGTGGTGAGGCGAGCGTGTTGGTTGAGGGTAGTTGATGGGTAGGTGGTGAGGCGAGGGTGTTGGTTGAGGGGTAGTTGATGGATAGGTGGTGAGGCGAGGGTGTTGGTTGAGGGGTAGTTGATGGGTAGGTGGTGAGCGAGGGTGTTGGTTGAGGGGTAGTTGATGGGTAGGTGGTGAGGCGAGCGTGTTGGTTGAGGGGTAGTTGATGGATAGGTGGTGAGGCGAGGGTGTTGGTTGAGGGGTAGTTGATGGATAGGTGGTGAGGCTAGGGTGTTGGTTGAGGGGTAGTTGATGGGTAGGTGGTGAGGCGAGGGTGTTGGTTGAGGGGTAGTTGATGGATAGGTGGTGAGGCGAGGGTGTTGGTTGAGGGGTAGTTGATGGGTAGGTGGTGAGGCGAGGGTGTTGGTTGAGGGGTAGTTGATGGATAGGTGGTGAGGCGAGGGTGTTGGTTGAGGGGTAGTTGATGGATAGGTGGTGAGGCGAGGGTGTTGGTTGAGGGGTAGTTGATGGATAGGTGGTGAGGCGAGGGTGTTGGTTGAGGGGTAGTTGATGGGTAGGTGGTGAGGCGAGGGTGTTGGTTGAGGGGTAGTTGATGGATAGGTGGTGTGGGCTAGTTTATGGGTAGGTGGTGAGGCGAGGGTGTTGGTTGAGGGGTAGTTGATGGATCGGTGGTGAGGCGAGGGTGTTGGTTGAGGGGTAGTTGATGGGTAGGTGGTGAGGCGAGGGTGTTGGTTGAGGGGTAGTTGATGGATAGGTGGTGAGGCTAGGGTGTTGGTTGAGGGGTAGTTGATGGATAGGTGGTGAGGCGAGCGTGTTGGTTGAGGGGTAGTTGATGGGTAGGTGGTGAGGCGAGGGTGTTGGTTGAGGGGTAGTTGATGAATAGGTGGTGAGGCGAGGGTGTTGGTTGAGGGGTAGTTGATGGGTAGGTGGTGAGGCGAGGGTGTTGGTTGAGGGGTAGTTGATGGGTAGGTGGTGAGGCGAGGGTGTTGGTTGAGGGGTAGTTGATGGGTAGGTGGTGAGGCGAGGGTGTTGGTTGAGGGGTAGTTGATGGATAGGTGGTGAGGCGAGGGTGTTGGTTGAGGGGTAGTTGATGGGTAGGTGGTGAGGCGAGGGTGTTGGTTGAGGGGTAGTTGATGGGTAGGTGGTGAGGCGATGGTGTTGGTTGAGGGGTAGTTGATGGATAGGTGGTGAGGCGAGGGTGTTGGTTGAGGGGTAGTTGATGGGTAGGTGGTGTGGGGTAGTTGATGGAAAGGTGGTGAGGCGAGAGTGTTGGTTGGGGGTAGTTGATGGATAGGTGATGAGGCGAGGGTGTTGGTTGAGGGGTAGTTGATGGATAGGTGGTGAGGCGAGGGTGTTGGTTGAGGGGTAGTTGATGGGTAGGTGGTGTGGGGTAGTTGATGGGTAGGTGGTGAGGCGAGCGTGTTGGTTGAGGGGTAGTTGATGGGTAGGTGGTGAGGCGAGGGTGTTGGTTGAGGGGTAGTTGATGGGTAGGTGGTGAGGCGAGGGTGTTGGTTGAGGGGTAGTTGATGGATAGGTGGTGAGGCGAGGGTGTTGGTTGAGGGGTAGTTGATGGGTAGGTGGTGAGGCGAGGGTGTTGGTTGAGGGGTAGTTGATGGGTAGGTGGTGAGGCGAGGGTGTTGGTTGAGGGGTAGTTGATGGGTAGGTGGTGAGGCGAGGGTGTTGGTTGAGGGGTAGTTGATGGGTAGGTGGTGAGGCGAGGGTGTTGGTTGAGGGGTAGTTGATGGGTAGGTGGTGAGGCGAGGGTGTTGGTTGAGGGGTAGTTGATGGGTAGGTGGTGTGGGGTAGTTGATGGGTAGGTGGTGAGGCGAGGGTGTTGGTTGAGGGGTAGTTGATGGATAGGTGGTGAGGCGAGGGTGTTGGTTGAGGGGTAGTTGATGGATAGGTGGTGAGGCGAGGGTGTTGGTTGAGGGGTAGTTGATGGGTAGGTGGTGAGGCGAGGGTGTTGGTTGAGGGGTAGTTGATGGGTAGGTGGTGAGGCGAGGGTGTTGGTTGAGGGGTAGTTGATGGGTAGGTGGTGAGGCGAGGGTGTTGGTTGAGGGGTAGTTGATGGGTAGGTGGTGAGGCGAGGGTGTTGGTTGAGGGGTAGTTGATGGGTAGGTGGTGTGGGGTAGTTGATGGAAGGTGGTGAGGCAGGTGTTGGTTGAGGGGTAGTTGATGGATAGGTGGTGAGGCGAGGGTGTTGGTTGAGGGGTAGTTGATGGATAGGTGGTGAGGCGAGGGTGTTGGTTGAGGGGTAGTTGATGGGTAGGTGGTGTGGGGTAGTTGATGGGTAGGTGGTGAGGCGAGCGTGTTGGTTGAGGGGTAGTTGATGGGTAGGTGGTGAGGCGAGGGTGTTGGTTGAGGGGTAGTTGATGGATAGGTGGTGAGGCGAGGGTGTTGGTTGAGGGGTAGTTGATGGGTAGGTGGTGAGGCGAGGGTGTTGGTTGAGGGGTAGTTGATGGATAGGTGGTGAGGCGAGGGTGTTGGTTGAGGGGTAGTTGATGGATAGGTGGTGAGGCGAGGGTGTTGGTTGAGGGGTAGTTGATGGGTAGGTGGTGAGGCGAGGGTGTTGGTTGAGGGGTAGTTGATGGGTAGGTGGTGAGGCGAGGGTGTTGGTTGAGGGGTAGTTGATGGATAGGTGGTGAGGCGAGGGTGTTGGTTGAGGGGTAGTTGATGGGTAGGTGGTGAGGCGAGGGTGTTGGTTGAGGGGTAGTTGATGGATAGGTGGTGAGGCGAGGGTGTTGGTTGAGGGGTAGTTGATGGGTAGGTGGTGTGGGGTAGTTGATGGGTAGGTGGTGAGGCGAGGGTGTTGGTTGAGGGGTAGTTGATGGGTAGGTGGTGAGGCGAGGGTGTTGGTTGAGGGGTAGTTGATGGATAGGTGGTGAGGCGAGGGTGTTGGTTGAGGGGTGGTTGATGGGTAGGTGGTGTGGGGTAGTTGATGGGTAGGTGGTGAGACGAGCGTGTTGGTTGAGGGGTAGTTGATGGATAGGTGGTGAGGCGAGGGTGTTGGTTGAGGGGTAGTTGATGGATAGGTGGTGAGGCGAGGGTGTTGGTTGAGGGGTAGTTGATGGGTAGGTGGTGAGGCGAGGGTGTTGGTTGAGGGGTAGTTGATGGATAGGTGGTGAGGCTAGGGTGTTGGTTGAGGGGTAGTTGATGGGTAGGTGGTGAGGCGAGGGTGTTGGTTGAGGGGTAGTTGATGGGTAGGTGGTGAGGCGAGGGTGTTGGTTGAGGGGTAGTTGATGGATAGGTGGTGAGGCGAGGGTGTTGGTTGAGGGGTAGTTGATGGATAGGTGGTGAGGCGAGGGTGTTGGTTGAGGGGTAGTTGATGGGTAGGTGGTGTGGGGTAGTTGATGGGTAGGTGGTGAGGCGAGCGTGTTGGTTAAGGGGTAGTTGATGGGTAGGTGGTGAGGCGAGGGTGTTGGTTGAGGGGTAGTTGATGAATAGGTGGTGAGGCTAGGGTGTTGGTTGAGGGGTAGTTGATGGGTAGGTGGTGAGGCGAGGGTGTTGGTTGAGGGGTAGTTGATGGGTAGGTGGTGAGGCGAGGGTGTTGGTTGAGGGGTAGTTGATGGTTAGGTGGTGAGGCGAGGGTGTTGGTTGAGGGGTAGTTGATGGGTAGGTGGTGTGGGGTAGTTGATGGGTAGGTGGTGAGGCGAGCGTGTTGGTTAAGGGGTAGTTGATGGGTAGGTGGTGAGGCGAGGGTGTTGGTTGAGGGGTAGTTGATGAATAGGTGGTGAGGCTAGGGTGTTGGTTGAGGGGTAGTTGATGGGTAGGTGGTGAGGCGAGGGTGTTGGTTGAGGGGTAGTTGATGGGTAGGTGGTGAGGCGAGGGTGTTGGTTGAGGGGTAGTTGATGGGTAGGTGGTGTGGGGTAGTTGATGGGTAGGTGGTGAGGCGAGCGTGTTGGTTAAGGGGTAGTTGATGGGTAGGTGGTGAGGCGAGGGTGTTGGTTGAGGGGTAGTTGATGGGTAGGTGGTGAGGCGAGGGTGTTGGTTGAGGGGTAGTTGATGGATAGGTGGTGAGGCTAGGGTGTTGGTTGAGGGGTAGTTGATGGGTAGGTGGTGAGGCGAGGGTGTTGGTTGAGGGGTAGTTGATGGGTAGGTGGTGAGGCGAGGGTGTTGGTTGAGGGGTAGTTGATGGGTAGGTGGTGTGGGGTAGTTGATGGGTAGGTGGTGAGGCGAGCGTGTTGGTTGAGGGGTAGTTGATGGGTAGGTGGTGAGGCGAGGGTGTTGGTTGAGGGGTAGTTGATGGGTAGGTGGTGAGGCGAGGGTGTTGGTTGAGGGGTAGTTGATGGGTAGGTGGTGAGGCGAGGGTGTTGGTTGAGGGGTAGTTGATGGGTAGGTGGTGAGGCGAGGGTGTTGGTTGAGGGGTAGTTGATGGATAGGTGGTGAGGCGAGGGTGTTGGTTGAGGGGTAGTTGATGGGTAGGTGGTGTGGGGTAGTTGATGGGTAGGTGGTGAGGCGAGGGTGTTGGTTGAGGGGTAGTTGATGGGTAGGTGGTGAGGCGAGGGTGTTGGTTGAGGGGTAGTTGATGGATAGGTGGTGAGGCGAGGGTGTTGGTTGAGGGGTAGTTGATGGGTAGGTGGTGTGGGGTAGTTGATGGGTAGGTGGTGTGGGCTAGTTTATGGGTAGGTGGTGAGGCGAGGGTGTTGGTTGAGGGGTAGTTGATGGATAGGTGGTGAGGCGAGGGTGTTGGTTGAGGGGTAGTTGATGGATAGGTGGTGAGGCTAGGGTGTTGGTTGAGGGGTAGTTGATGGGTAGGTGGTGAGGCGAGGGTGTTGGTTGAGGGGTAGTTGATGAATATGTGATGAGGCGAGGGTGTTGGTTGATGGGTAGTTGATGGATCGGTGGTGAGGCGAGGGTGTTGGTTGAGGGGTAGTTGATGGGTAGGTGGTGAGGCGAGGGTGTTGGTTGAGGGGTAGTTGATGGGTAGGTGGTGTGGGGTAGTTGATGAATAGGTGATGAGGCGAGGGTGTTGGTTGAGGGGTAGTTGATGGATCGGTGGTGAGGCGAGGGTGTTGGTTGAGGGGTAGTTGATGGGTAGGTGGTGAGGCGAGGGTGTTGGTTGAGGGGTAGTTGATGGATAGGTGGTGAGGCGAGGGTGTTGGTTGAGGGGTAGTTGATGGATACGTGGTGAGGCGAGGGTGTTGGTTGAGGGGTAGTTGATGGGTAGGTGGTGTGGGGTAGTTGATGGGTAGGTGGTGAGGCGAGGGTGTTGGTTGAGGGGTAGTTGATGGATAGGTGGTGAGGCGAGGGTGTTGGTTGAGGGGTAGTTGATGGATAGGTGGTGAGGCGAGGGTGTTGGTTGAGGGGTAGTTGATGGATACGTGGTGAGGCGAGGGTGTTGGTTGAGGGGTAGTTGATGGGTAGGTGGTGTGGGGTAGTTGATGGGTAGGTGGTGAGGCGAGGGTGTTGGTTGAGGGGTAGTTGATGGATAGGTGGTGAGGCGAGGGTGTTGTTTGAGGGGTAGTTGATGGATAGGTGGCGAGGCGAGGGTGTTGGTTGAGGGGTAGTTGATGGGTAGGTGGTGTGGGGTAGTTGATGGGTAGGTGGTGAGGCGAGGGTGTTGGTTGAGGGGTAGTTGGTGGAAAGGTGGTGAGGCAGAGTGTTGGTTGGGGGTAGTTGATGAATAGGTGATGAGGCGAGGGTGTTGGTTGAGGGGTAGTTGATGGATCGGTGGTGAGACGAGGGTGTTGGTTGAGGGGTAGTTGATGGGTAGGTGGTGAGGCGAGGGTGTTGGTTGAGGGGTAGTTGATGGGTAGGTGGTGAGGCGAGGGTGTTGGTTGAGGGGTAGTTGATGGGTAGGTGGTGAGGCGAGGGTGTTGGTTGAGGGGTAGTTGATGGATAGGTGGTGAGGCGAGGGTGTTGGTTGAGGGGTAGTTGATGGATAGGTGGTGAGGCGAGGGTGTTGGTTGAGGGGTAGTTGATGGGTAGGTGGTGTGGGGTAGTTGATGGGTAGGTGGTGAGGCGAGGGTGTTGGTTGAGGAGTAGTTGATGGGTAGGTGGTGTGGGCTAGTTTATGGGTAGGTGGTGAGGCGAGGGTGTTGGTTGAGGGGTAGTTGATGGATAGGTGGTGAGGCGAGGGTGTTGGTTGAGGGGTAGTTGATGGGTAGGTGGTGAGGCGAGGGTGTTGGTTGAGGGGTAGTTGATGGATAGGTGGTGAGGCGAGGGTGTTGGTTGAGGGGTAGTTGATGGATAGGTGGTGAGGCGAGGGTGTTGGTTGAGGGGTAGTTGATGGGTAGGTGGTGTGGGGTAGTTGATGGGTAGGTGGTGAGGCGAGGGTGTTGGTT
The DNA here is from genome assembly GCA_032718475.1 of Nemertoderma westbladi. NCBI lineage: Eukaryota > Metazoa > Xenacoelomorpha > Nemertodermatida > Nemertodermatidae > Nemertoderma > Nemertoderma westbladi. The sequence continues at coordinate 25,252 of JAUCBJ010002389.1, forward strand.
GAGGAGTAGTTGATGGGTAGGTGGTGTGGGCTAGTTTATGGGTAGGTGGTGAGGCGAGGGTGTTGGTTGAGGGGTAGTTGATGGGTAGGTGGTGAGGCGAGGGTGTTGGTTGAGGAGTAGTTGATGGGTAGGTGGTGTGGGCTAGTTTATGGGTAGGTGGTGAGGCGAGGGTGTTGGTTGAGGGGTAGTTGATGGATAGGTGGTGAGGCGAGGGTGTTGGTTGAGGGGTAGTTGATGGGTAGGTGGTGTGGGGTAGTTGATGGGTAGGTGGTGAGGCGAGGGTGTTGGTTGAGGAGTAGTTGATGGGTAGGTGGTGTGGGCTAGTTTATGGGTAGGTGGTGAGGCGAGGGTGTTGGTTGAGGGGTAGTTGATGGATAGGTGGTGAGGCGAGGGTGTTGGTTGAGGGGTGGTTGATGGGTAGGTGGTGTGGGGTAGTTGATGGGTAGGTGGTGAGACGAGCGTGTTGGTTGAGGGCAAGTTGATGAATAGGTGGTGAGGCGAGGGTGTTGGTTGAGGGGTAGTTGATAGATAGGTGGTGAGGCGAGGGTGTTGGTTGAGGGGTAGTTGATGGATAGGTGGTGAGGCTAGGGTGTTGGTTGAGGGGTAGTTGATGGGTAGGTGGTGAGGCGAGGGTGTTGGTTGAGGGGTAGTTGATGGGTAGGTGGTGAGGCGAGGGTGTTGGTTGAGGGGTAGTTGATGGATAGGTGGTGTGGCGAGGGTGTTGGTTGAGGGGTAGTTGATGGATAGGTGGTGAGGCGAGGGTGTTGGTTGAGGGGTAGTTGATGGGTAGGTGGTGTGGGGTAGTTGATGGGTAGGTGGTGAGGCGAGCGTGTTGGTTAAGGGGTAGTTGATGGGTAGGTGGTGAGGCGAGGGTGTTGGTTGAGGGGTAGTTGATGAATAGGTGGTGAGGCTAGGGTGTTGGTTGAGGGGTAGTTGATGGGTAGGTGGTGAGGCGAGGGTGTTGGTTGAGGGGTAGTTGATGGGTAGGTGGTGAGGCGAGGGTGTTGGTTGAGGGGTAGTTGATGGGTAGGTGGTGAGACGAGGGTGTTGGTTGAGGGGTAGTTGATGGATAGGTGGTGAGGCTAGGGTGTTGGTTGAGGGGTAGTTGATGGGTAGGTGGTGAGGCGAGGGTGTTGGTTGAGGGGTAGTTGATGGGTAGGTGGTGAGGCGAGGGTGTTGGTTGAGGGGTGGTTGATGGGTAGGTGGTGTGGGGTAGTTGATGGGTAGGTGGTGAGGCGAGGGTGTTGGTTGAGGGGTAGTTGATGGATCGGTGGTGAGGCGAGGGTGTTGGTTGAGGGGTGGTTGATGGGTAGGTGGTGTGGGGTAGTTGATGGGTAGGTGGTGAGGCGAGGGTGTTGGTTGAGGGGTAGTTGATGGATCGGTGGTGAGGCGAGGGTGTTGGTTGAGGGGTGGTTGATGGGTAGGTGGTGTGGGGTAGTTGATGGGTAGGTGGTGAGGCGAGCGTGTTGGTTGAGGGGTAGTTGATGAATATGTGATGAGGCGAGGGTGTTGGTTGAGGGGTAGTTGATGGATAGGTGGTGAGGCGAGGGTGTTGGTTGAGGGGTAGTTGATGGGTAGGTGGTGTGGGGTAGTTGATGGGTAGGTGGTGTGGGGTAGTTGATGGGTAGGTGGTGAGGCAGAGTGTTGGTTGAGGGGTAGTTGATGGAAAGGTGGTGAGGCAGAGTGTTGGTTGGGGGTAGTTGATGGATAGGTGGTGAGGCTAGGGTGTTGGTTGAGGGGTAGTTGATGGGTAGGTGGTGAGGCGAGGGTGTTGGTTGAGGGGTAGTTGATGGATCGGTGGTGAGGCGAGGGTGTTGGTTGAGGGGTGGTTGATGGGTAGGTGGTGTGGGGTAGTTGATGGGTAGGTGGTGAGGCGAGGGTGTTGGTTGAGGGGTAGTTGATGGGTAGGTGGTGAGGCGAGGGTGTTGGTTGAGGGGTAGTTGATGAATAGGTGATGAGGCGAGGGTGTTGGTTGAGGGGTAGTTGATGGATCGGTGGTGAGGCGAGGGTGTTGGTTGAGGGGTAGTTGATGGGTAGGTGGTGAGGCGAGCGTGTTGGTTGAGGGGTAGTTGATGGATAGGTGGTGAGGCTAGGGTGTTGGTTGAGGGGTAGTTGATGGGTAGGTGGTGAGGCGAGGGTGTTGGTTGAGGGGTAGTTGATGGGTAGGTGGTGAGGCGAGGGTGTTGGTTGAGGGGTAGTTGATGAATAGGTGATGAGGCGAGGGTGTTGGTTGAGGGGTAGTTGATGGATCGGTGGTGAGGCGAGGGTGTTGGTTGAGGGGTAGTTGATGGGTAGGTGGTGAGGCGAGGGTGTTGGTTGAGGGGTAGTTGATGGGTAGGTGGTGAGGCGAGCGTGTTGGTTGAGGGGTAGTTGATGGGTAGGTGGTGAGGCGAGGGTGTTGGTTGATGGGTAGTTGATGGATCGGTGGTGAGGCGAGGGTGTTGGTTGAGGGGTAGTTGATGGGTAGGTGGTGAGGCGAGGGTGTTGGTTGAGGGGTAGTTGATGAATATGTGATGAGGCGAGGGTGTTGGTTGAGGGGTAGTTGATGAATAGGTGGTGAGGCGAGGGTGTTGGTTGAGGGGTAGTTGATGGGTAGGTGGTGAGGCGAGGGTGTTGGTTGAGGGGTAGTTGATGGGTAGGTGGTGAGGCGAGGGTGTTGGTTGAGGGGTAGTTGATGAATATGTGATGAGGCGAGGGTGTTGGTTGATGGGTAGTTGATGGATCGGTGGTGAGGCGAGGGTGTTGGTTGAGGGGTAGTTGATGGGTAGGTGGTGAGGCGAGGGTGTTGGTTGAGGGGTAGTTGATGGATAGGTGGTGAGGCTAGGGTGTTGGTTGAGGGGTAGTTGATGGATAGGTGGTGAGGCAGAGTGTTGGTTGAGGGGTAGTTGATGGGTAGGTGGTGAGGCGAGGGTGTTGGTTGAGGGGTAGTTGATGGGTAGGTGGTGTGGGGTAGTTGATGGGTAGGTGGTGTGGGGTAGTTGATGGGTAGGTGGTGAGGCGAGGGTGTTGGTTGAGGGGTAGTTGATGGATAGGTGGTGAGGCTAGGGTGTTGGTTGAGGGGTAGTTGATGGGTAGGTGGTGAGGCGAGGGTGTTGGTTGAGGGGTAGTTGATGGATAGGTGGTGAGGCTAGGGTGTTGGTTGAGGGGTAGTTGATGGGTAGGTGGTGAGGCGAGGGTGTTGGTTGAGGGGTAGTTGATGGGTAGGTGGTGAGGCGAGGGTGTTGGTTGAGGGGTAGTTGATGAATAGGTGGTGAGGCGAGGGTGTTGGTTGAGGGGTAGTTGATGGGTAGGTGGTGAGGCGAGGGTGTTGGTTGAGGGGTAGTTGATGGGTAGGTGGTGAGGCGAGGGTGTTGGTTGAGGGGTAGTTGATGAATATGTGATGAGGCGAGGGTGTTGGTTGAGGGGTGGTTGATGGGTAGGTGGTGTGGGGTAGTTGATGGATAGGTGGTGAGGCTAGGGTGTTGGTTGAGGGGTAGTTGATGGGTAGGTGGTGAGGCGAGGGTGTTGGTTGAGGGGTAGTTGATGGGTAGGTGGTGAGGCGAGGGTGTTGGTTGAGGGGTAGTTGATGGGTAGGTGGTGAGGCGAGGGTGTTGGTTGAGGGGTAGTTGATGGGTAGGTGGTGAGGCGAGGGTGTTGGTTGAGGGGTAGTTGATGGGTAGGTGGTGAGGCGAGGGTGTTGGTTGAGGGGTAGTTGATGGGTAGGTGGTGAGGCGAGGGTGTTGGTTGAGGGGTAGTTGATGGGTAGGTGGTGAGGCGAGGGTGTTGGTTGAGGGGTAGTTGATGAATATGTGATGAGGCGAGGGTGTTGGTTGAGGGGTGGTTGATGGGTAGGTGGTGTGGGGTAGTTGATGGATAGGTGGTGAGGCTAGGGTGTTGGTTGAGGGGTAGTTGATGGGTAGGTGGTGAGGCGAGGGTGTTGGTTGAGGGGTAGTTGATGGGTAGGTGGTGAGGCGAGGGTGTTGGTTGAGGGGTAGTTGATGGGTAGGTGGTGAGGCGAGGGTGTTGGTTGAGGGGTAGTTGATGGGTAGGTGGTGAGGCGAGGGTGTTGGTTGAGGGGTAGTTGATGGGTAGGTGGTGAGGCGAGGGTGTTGGTTGAGGGGTAGTTGATGGGTAGGTGGTGAGGCGAGGGTGTTGGTTGAGGGGTAGTTGATGGGTAGGTGGTGAGGCGAGGGTGTTGGTTGAGGGGTAGTTGATGAATATGTGATGAGGCGAGGGTGTTGGTTGAGGGGTGGTTGATGGGTAGGTGGTGTGGGGTAGTTGATGGGTAGGTGGTGAGGCGAGCGTGTTGGTTGAGGGGTAGTTGATGGATAGGTGGTGAGGCTAGGGTGTTGGTTGAGGGGTAGTTGATGTGTAGGTGGTGTGGGGTAGTTGATGGGTAGGTGGTGTGGGGTAGTTGATGGGTAGGTGGTGAGGCGAGCGTGTTGGTTGAGGGGTAGTTGATGGATAGGTGGTGAGGCTAGGGTGTTGGTTGAGGGGTAGTTGATGTGTAGGTGGTGTGGGGTAGTTGATGGGTAGGTGGTGAGGCGAGGGTGTTGGTTGAGGGGTAGTTGATGGGTAGGTGGTGAGGCGAGCGTGTTGGTTGAGGGGTAGTTGATGGATAGGTGGTGAGGCTAGGGTGTTGGTTGAGGGGTGGTTGATGGGTAGGTGGTGTGGGGTAGTTGATGGGTAGGTGGTGAGGCGAGCGTGTTGGTTGAGGGGTAGTTGATGGATAGGTGGTGAGGCTAGGGTGTTGGTTGAGGGGTGGTTGATGGGTAGGTGGTGTGGGGTAGTTGATGGGTAGGTGGTGAGGCGAGGGTGTTGGTTGAGGGGTAGTTGATGGGTAGGTGGTGAGGCGAGGGTGTTGGTTGAGGGGTAGTTGATGTGTAGGTGGTGTGGGGTAGTTGATGGGTAGGTGGTGAGGCGAGGGTGTTGGTTGAGGGGTAGTTGATGGATAGGTGGTGAGGCTAGGGTGTTGGTTGAGGGGTAGTTGATGTGTAGGTGGTGTGGGGTAGTTGATGGGTAGGTGGTGAGGCGAGGGTGTTGGTTGAGGGGTAGTTGATGGGTAGGTGGTGAGGCGAGGGTGTTGGTTGAGGGGAAGTTGATGTGTAGGTGGTGTGGGGTAGTTGATGGGTAGGTGGTGAGGCGAGGGTGTTGGTTGAGGGGTAGTTGATGGGTAGGTGGTGAGGCGAGGGTGTTGGTTGAGGGGTAGTTGATGGGTAGGTGGTGAGGCTAGGGTGTTGGTTGAGGGGTAGTTGATGGATAGGTGGTGAGGCTAGGGTGTTGGTTGAGGGGTAGTTGATGGATAGGTGGTGAGGCTAGGGTGTTGGTTGAGGGGTAGTTGATGTGTAGGTGGTGTGGGGTAGTTGATGGGTAGGTGGTGAGGCGAGGGTGTTGGTTGAGGGGTAGTTGATGGGTAGGTGGTGAGGCTAGGGTGTTGGTTGAGGGGTAGTTGATGGATAGGTGGTGAGGCTAGGGTGTTGGTTGAGGGGTAGTTGATGGGTAGGTGGTGAGGCTAGGGTGTTGGTTGAGGGGTAGTTGATGGATAGGTGGTGAGGCTAGGGTGTTGGTTGAGGGGTAGTTGATGGATAGGTGGTGAGGCTAGGGTGTTGGTTGAGGGGTAGTTGATGTGTAGGTGGTGTGGGGTAGTTGATGGGTAGGTGGTGAGGCGAGGGTGTTGGTTGAGGGGTAGTTGATGGGTAGGTGGTGAGGCGAGGGTGTTGGTTGAGGGGTAGTTGATGGGTAGGTGGTGAGGCGAGCGTGTTGGTTGAGGGGTAGTTGATGGATAGGTGGTGAGGCTAGGGTGTTGGTTGAGGGGTAGTTGATGTGTAGGTGGTGTGGGGTAGTTGATGGGTAGGTGGTGAGGCGAGGGTGTTGGTTGAGGGGTAGTTGATGGGTAGGTGGTGAGGCTAGGGTGTTGGTTGAGGGGTAGTTGATGGGTAGGTGGTGAGGCTAGGGTGTTGGTTGAGGGGTAGTTGATGGATAGGTGGTGAGGCTAGGGTGTTGGTTGAGGGGTAGTTGATGGATAGGTGGTGAGGCTAGGGTGTTGGTTGAGGGGTAGTTGATGTGTAGGTGGTGTGGGGTAGTTGATGGGTAGGTGGTGAGGCGAGGGTGTTGGTTGAGGGGTAGTTGATGGGTAGGTGGTGAGGCGAGGGTGTTGGTTGAGGGGTAGTTGATGGGTAGGTGGTGAGGCGAGGGTGTTGGTTGAGGGGTAGTTGATGGGTAGGTGGTGAGGCGAGGGTGTTGGTTGAGGGGTAGTTGATGGATAGGTGGTGAGGCGAGGGTGTTGGTTGAGGGGTAGTTGATGGATAGGTGGTGAGGCTAGGGTGTTGGTTGAGGGGTAGTTGATGGGTAGGTGGTGAGGCGAGGGTGTTGGTTGAGGGGTAGTTGATGGGTAGGTGGTGAGGCGAGCGTGTTGGTTGAGGGGTAGTTGATGGATAGGTGGTGAGGCTAGGGTGTTGGTTGAGGGGTAGTTGATGTGTAGGTGGTGAGGCGAGGGTGTTGGTTGAGGGGTAGTTGATGGGTAGGTGGTGAGGCGAGGGTGTTGGTTGAGGGGTAGTTGATGGGTAGGTGGTGAGGCGAGCGTGTTGGTTGAGGGGTAGTTGATGGATAGGTGGTGAGGCTAGGGTGTTGGTTGAGGGGTAGTTGATGTGTAGGTGGTGAGGCGAGGGTGTTGGTTGAGGGGTAGTTGATGGGTAGGTGGTGAGGCGAGCGTGTTGGTTGAGGGGTAGTTGATGGATAGGTGGTGAGGCGAGGGTGTTGGTTGAGGGGTAGTTGATGGATAGGTGGTGAGGCTAGGGTGTTGGTTGAGGGGTAGTTGATGTGTAGGTGGTGAGGCGAGGGTGTTGGTTGAGGGGTAGTTGATGGGTAGGTGGTGAGGCGAGGGTGTTGGTTGAGGGGTAGTTGATGTGTAGGTGGTGAGGCGAGGGTGTTGGTTGAGGGGTAGTTGATGGATAGGTGGTGAGGCGAGGGTGTTGGTTGATGGGTAGTTGATGGATCGGTGGTGAGGCGAGGGTGTTGGTTGAGGGGTAGTTGATGGGTAGGTGGTGAGGCGAGGGTGTTGGTTGAGGGGTAGTTGATGGATAGGTGGTGAGGCTAGGGTGTTGGTTGAGGGGTAGTTGATGGATCGGTGGTGAGGCGAGGGTGTTGGTTGAGGGGTAGTTGATGGATAGGTGGTGAGGCTAGGGTGTTGGTTGAGGGGTAGTTGATGGGTAGGTGGTGAGGCGAGGGTGTTGGTTGAGGGGTAGTTGAAGAATAGGTGGTGAGGCGAGCGTGTTGGTTGAGGGGTAG
>JAUCBJ010002390.1:0-58815 GCA_032718475.1 Nemertoderma westbladi
ACCACTGAATTATTGCAAATGGCGGTTTTCCATATCCTCCAAAATAAATTATCCTGTAACCATGGCTGCATGGAGAGTTAGTTAGTTCTACAGCAGTAGGCCTACAGTACCGGTAGCTGAGTAGGCCTACATCAGTACATTGGTAATATACTCTACACTGTGTCCGGTAATTGCCGGTAAATGCCTACATCTGTCTGTCTGTACAATGTACAGTCTGTCAGTCTGTACATGTCTCTACAGCACTAGGCCTACTGCAGTACTGGAACAGGCTGACAGGCAGACTGCTGGACTAGTAACTGGTACAGGCCTAACCGAACAGCTGATCGGGCAACTCTGATCAGGTAATTTATTTTGGAGGATATGGAAAACCGCCATTTAATTTAAATATGTAATTGACATCTTACAGTTGTATGATTAAGTCCGGTACTTTCCCAAGTGTGTTATTTTTTGGTGTAGATTTTAATTACAGCTGTGTTCGCCTATGTTCCGCCTGTATTCTATTGTGTTCTGCTGTGTTCTACTGTGTTCTGCTGTGTTCTGTAAAAAGAACTATCCATCATTAGAAACCCCAATCTTCTTGATATACTGAAGGTTAGAGAGACCGGTTACATATAACAATTGCGACTTACATTATATTGGTTTTGGAGTGAATCTAATGCTATTTCATAGGCACTACATGAGTCAGTGGTTGTTCTCTTTATATGTGACTAAAATTAGTGAAGGTCGGCAGATCGGTGTGCAGCATTGTGCGGTAGTGTGCATGATTGTGAATGATAACGAAGCATCTCCTAAAGAATGCGCTTTATACGTGAATCCATAGCCATCCCGTTGTGTCTAGTGTAAGTCATAACTCTGTTTACATATTTAGAGCGCCACGTCCTAAAGGAACTGTTAATATTTCCCGAAAGTGAATAATATTGGTCAGAGATTATATATTAACAATCAGTCGAATAATACAGTAGGCCTACTGTAGGCCTACAGTAGGCCTACTGTATTATTCGATTGGGGTTTCTAATGATTCAGCGATATTATCCAATATAATAATATTCCATCAAACAACTGATATAATTAATAACCGACAGTAAATAGCAGTAAAAATGCGGTGTTTTGATTGATTAGGTATGAATTGTGTAGTTAGTTTGATAACGGTTATACGTTCTATGATCAAGCCTACTAATGTTTTGCTAAAGCAGAAAACACAGAGATTCCAAAGCCGGTCTTCTAGGCTCGGGAAAACCAACACAACTGATCCCTCTGGGCTGTTGTAGGTATCTTTCAACACAAAGAGAAACAGCTCTCATTGGCCGAGTTCCAGATTCTGTAGGTTCCACGAATGTCTAAATGCCGAACTATTCGGGTTTTTGCAGCCCATATTCAACACAAGGCGAAATCGCTCTGATTGGTGGATCATTGTTCTGATTGGTTGATCGAACAGAACAAAGAGCCTATAGGCGTACAGCAAATCGGTTGGTAGATTGCGTCATTTGAGTTAGGTAGTTTAGAGTATTTGAGCGCATTGTGGGAAACTGGCTTTTTATGTCCGCTAAAGCACACATGCAGACACAGCGGATAAATCGCTAGTTATGTCCTCTAAAAACACCTTACACAGTACATTGCGGAGAAAAGGGCCAGTTATATCCCGCAAAAGCTTTTACAACTTCTATAATTTTTGAGTAATTAGTCTGAAACTTCCTGTGGGTGTCTAGATAGCCACCCTGCATAAAAGTATCAGACAACTTTTCGAAATTTTTTGTTAATAAAATTTAATACTATTTATAAAAAACCTAAAAATTAGCATAAATTTGCAGCGGCACGTAGCGGTGCAGAATTATTTTAAAAAAATTTCGCCTGATAGTTATGTTGCCCCATCTTTGATCTATCATATAAAAAAACTTTCATGTGATTAGGTTGAAAACTCTAAAAGCCTTAGGGTTTTAAGCGCAACCAAGTTTTTTTTATTGTTAACTAGTATTAACTAATATTAAATAGCGGAAAAAATTTTTTTCTGACCTGTCATGTAGAATAGCATCTTAGGCACCTATATGCCAAATTTTAGCCAAAATCAAACAATTTTGAAACGCTGAGAGTGATAAATCGAAGAGTTGTCCGAAAATGGTGTAGCCCCCCCTTAATTTCAAAAAGTGGAGAAATCGAGTCAACCTTGCTGCCACCTCACCTTGTAAGTATGTTTAAACACCTATATATCCAAAGCCAAACCAAGCGTATATTTGGAAAAAAGTTTAGTATCCATCATCAATGTACCTTCTCCCATTATACTGTAATGAGGGGGATATGATAATACTGTACCTGATTGGATGCATGTTCTTCCAGCTCCATCATCAATCCTCTCTCTCTCTCTCTCTCTGCTGTATTGAAATTGTACTACGTCATGTAAACCACTAACGTATCTGCCTACAAAATAAACTTCATTGCATTGAGTTATACAAATGCACCAAATAGACGGAGGCGGAATTGGAATGAACTGATGCACTTGACACCTCAGATGATTTCTAATACAGCAATAATTTTATCACATACATTAACTACTCGACTAAGAATATTCTATTTGCTCGGATGACATCATCGCATACCAATTAAGAATACGTACATACATAATTATGTATTTATTATTAAATAAAGATGATTTAGTATTCAAGAATGTTATTATCGATTGAATCATCTTTGCAGAAATAATCTAGGAATAATTATGATAAATATTAAAAATATATAAATGGAAGTGAATATACTAAAAGAACTAACCTCTCTTTTGCGGTAGGTGTTAAGTCATTTGTTTGTGTCATATCTGAGTCATCTTCAATTGCATTTGTAGTTGTAGTCATGGTAACCTGTGAAGGAGTATTATCTGAAATGCCATTTAGATGTCACTTGTCATTTTAAAGTGATTTGTAGTCACATCTTGATTGTTTTTTATTGACATAAATATTTGTTAAATTCATTATTTTGAAACAGAGTGGAATGAGATTAAATTGATGAAAAATAAAAATATTTCAAACATGGGTATATCTTTGGAACCTTATATCACCGTTATAACATAACAGGTTTAGCTCTCAGTATACCAAAATTTTCCAAAACTAATATTCAATAAAACGTGGCAATTTGTTTTTAAAGTAATGGTATTGTTCTAGAATGTTAGCTATTTTTCTAAAACATGTCAGTTTTTATTTAGCAGCGTTCCCATGGTAACAATAATTATATTCCAGAATTTTATGTCACATTTAGAATTGTTAGACCAGTAGCTATCTTTTTCAAAAGATGCGATAAATTTATATTGAGTTATTAGAATACTACAGCATGTTTGTTGTTTTACCATTTCTATGACAACCGGTGATAACACCAAGTCAGCTACCGATTCAGATTTGTTATCATATCAAAATGAATGGCCAGAAGCTAGGTCTTCCCAAAAATATAAGTTCCGGGTGGTTACCAAAAAGTATCCCCTATGCTGGCTGGCCCATGGACTAATACAGTAACTACAGGTCAGTAACTATTGCACGAATAGGCTATCCCATAAATTAAGAAAAATATAGGACATTTTGTCCGCCGAAAAGGTAAGTCTAAGTAATAAATTTTATAAAAATAAAAGGCCTTAGTGCCTGAGTACTAATAGTGGCCCAAGTGGCCCTAAATGCTAGGTAGTATCTGAGGGAATAAGACCCCATTTCCTAATTTATTTATAATATTTGTTTATTAAATTATGTCTTCAATGTTTATATTGATAATTATGTGTGTTGATTTTACATTCTTCTTTTTATGTCTTATCCTTTGGCCATTTTAATCTAGGCCTACTGTAAACTGCCGTAGGCCTATCAATTTCATTATATTTTACTGGATATGCAATTTAACTTCTTCTTTCATTTAACTTTCAACGCAATCAAATATACTGTAACTGTAAGCTATTGGCTTTCGTTTATTTCTAGATTTAGGCCATGATTTAGATGATAATGATTTAGGTCATGATGATAGAGGGCCATGATTTATTTTTGCTGTTAATTCGAGATGGGATTTGAATCCCATCGGATTACTCGAGAGAGGACAGATGATATACTATATAAAGAAACAGATGTCCGTGGTAGGATGGATGAGAGCTGTTGCTTTCAAAACAAAACATCCAAAACATCTCAATGTTGAAGTACTGTTCAAGTCCCTTAGGCTATACGGTTGATAAAGAGGGGCAGATGGGGGTCAGGGTTGACTGGTAGACTATAATCCCCGCGATTTCAGGTTACTCAATAAACATATACAGGGTGTCCCACAAAATTTGACACGGTTAGGTTTCGTTTTCAAATAACTCCGCTGCACCTTAATAAAATTCGGGATTGTTGGTATCATTAGAAAGCTAGAGTGCTAACTTAATGAAAGAAACTTGTTGGAAACAATTATGTTGCTATGGGAACCACCTGCGGCAGTTTGTAAAGTAACAAGGGTTTTCGAAAGGTGCATTAATAATTAATTTTAAGAATAAAAATTTTAAGCATTTTAAAGCATTTAAAATTACACTAACTTAAGATTGCCATGGGTCTTGAATGATTTCGTTGCAATAGAAACCTCCTGCTTTTAGTGTCTCCAAACATTTTAACTTTATAGTTTTTAAATTTCATGTTATAAATGATTCATTTGCAATTATTGTATTTTAAGAATGTTTTGGAAAATTTCCATATTGTTTTGAGATTTTGTATAATTAGAAAGACAATTTTAATTTGTAAACTAGTCATACTGTATTTGATTTGATTTAGCTAGACTATACACAAGATATACATACCACATAAAAAATAAGTCCCAAGAAATTTGACCCGTTTTCGTTTTCAAATAACTCCGCTGCACCTTAATAAAATTGAGTCGAGATAGCACCCAAAGAATTACAAAACGGTCAGAAGTAAATGGAAATTTAAGCCATATAAAATTCAAATGATCCATGGTCTAAAACCTTCTGATTACCCCACAAGATCTCACTTCGGTTAATTGATTGATTTGGTTTATGTTGCATTACAATCAGCATCCCTGAAAACATTTATAACCTGAAAATCAATGTATTTGAACCAGTTTTAAATCGTTTGCAAAGTGATCGGTCTTATCTAGGGGAGATGGGGGTGTGCTAATTCGATTGTGTCGGAGAAATAAACCTCATGACTGTAGTCAATTAAAAATTAACAATCACCTACTTATTTTATATTTAATTCACTTCAAAGGAAACATCTTTCCAATAATGATAAAATACAAATATAGTTCAGTACAAATAGAACAATTTTGTTACCGGTAACTTTAAGATTTATGAACAGAATTGACATGGGTGTTTAGGTAGGCTTTCCGACTGAATTCTTTATTACAATAAACGCACTTATGTTTGATACCTTTATGTATAGAGTCGACATGTTGTTTTAGTTTGGCTTTTGTAGCAAATGATTTTCCACAATCAAAACAGTTGTACTTGATATCTTTATGTATAGAGTCGACATGTTGTTTTAGTTCGGCTTTTGTAGCAAATGGTTTTCCACAATCAAAACAGTTGTACTTGATATCTTTATGAAAGTAGTTCACATGGGTGTTTAGAGGCCCTTTCTGGTTGAATTCTTTATTACAATAAACGCACTTATATTTGATATCTTTATGTATAGAGTCGACATGTCGTTTTAGGTCGGCTTTTCTAGTAAATGATTTTCCACAATCAAAACAGTTGTACTTGATATCTTTATGTATAGAGTCGACATGTTGTTTTAGTTCGGCTCTTTTAGCAAATGATTTTCCACAATCGGAGCAGCTATACTTGATGATACCTTTGTGGGCAAAGTTAATGTGGGTGTTTAGATTCCATTGCCGGCTGAATTCTTTATTACAATAATCGCATTTATGTTTTATATCTTTGTGAACGGATTCGATATGTTGTTTTAGTTGGCATTTTCTAGCAAATGATTTTCCGCAATGAAAACAGTTGTACTTGATATCTTTATGTATAGAGTCGACATGTCGGTTTAGTTCGGCCTTTGTAGCAAATGATTTTCCACAATCAAAACAGTTGTACTTGATGATACCTTTGTGTGCAAAGTTAATGTGGGTGTTTAGATTCGTTAGCTGACTAATTTTTTTACTACAATAATCGCACTTATGTTTGATACGTTTATGGATAGCGTCAACATGCTTCTTTACATAATTTTCCATTTTAAACAGTTTCTCACAATAATCGCATTTATACTTATTCTTGACGTCTTTATGAACGGATTCTATATGTCTCTCTAAATTCCCTTCGTCATTAAATAATTCATTGCAATGCAAACAGGAACTGGTATCTGAAGAAGATACCAACTCCCCAACCGTTTCATTAGAACTACCGGATTCTGTTGTTGCACAACTGATTGTCGGTTCTGTACCTTCAGTTCCAATAGGCCTACCATAAGAACAGTCTGGGTCGTCGTTTTCCCGTTTTTCAACAATAAAAGAATCTCCAGATGGTTCATAGGAAATATCTTCGTCATCTAGTACAGGGAAAACATCTACTCTACCGAACAAATTGTTGTGATCTTCGATGGGAGATGGTCCGTAAACGCACTTCTCTTGTTTGACATCAAGATAATAGGGGGTGGAGTCTGTTGGTTCTCTCTTTATAATTATACAGTCTGTATGTTCGTTCTTTATAACTATACCGGCGCCAGACGATTTCTCTTTCAATAAATTAATATGTTGATCCATTATCAAATCTTCAATAAATATTAATAAATAAATAAAATACAAGTGGCAGTAATTTAAGGTATGTTAAGCTATATATCTCTATTATAAATTCAAACTCGTATATTTACTCGTATATATATATATAGAAAGAAAGAAATAGAGAAATACACCGCAACCGCACCATTAACTTTTATAATAAAATTTATGTAAAAATAGTGAGAGGGCAGGGTGGGTGGTGGTAATGCGTGTTTTTGCCATTGGAACAGCAACAGCGAAGCTAGTGTAGCTGGTTCCAATGGCGTTATTACTCTTGAGATGGGGAGGTGGTATGTGGGGGGGGGGGGGGGGTGGTGGTGGGGGGGGGGGGGTGTGCAAAATTTGGATGTAGATAGTAATAATTATAATTCTGGGCTTAATACATCATGAGGCTCGCAGCTTACCGCGGTTCGTGTAGGTTGGTGGAAGGATTGGAGTAAAGAGCAAAGGGAGAGTGGAACGCCGCCAACTCGCCAATTTCCTTGATTTGTTTTCACAGGTTTTCACAGGATTTGTTTACTTACTCCAGGTATTGTTTGGTATATTTGCATTTTTCTAAAAATAATAATAAGAAGACTGGTACAAGACTGACATAACTTCTGAACTAATCAGGTAGGTACCAGTACGATTCGAGAGTACAGGTTTTTGGTGATTTATTATATATTAGTAATTGGCAATTCATTTAAAGACACAGTGTGCTCGGATGTACTGGGAACTACGTATGGTCGCGGTCACCAGAGCAAACTCTTTGGAACTTAATGAATTAACTACGTACAGTAATACATAAATAATAACTCAAGTTATCCTGTAGCTGATTATGAAACTGTAACCTGTTCTATGACTGCCGTATATTGTTTTGGTTATAGTTACAAGCCACTGTAAGAGTAACCTGCTCAAGTACTTGTATTTTGAAGAATACGATCATTGCGGTTCCAATGAGCCTAAAGACAATGCAATAGGTGTACCAGAAGTTGGTCACCAGGAGGATAGAAGGCACGCATGCCACATAGCCGCATCAGTTAAAACCTTCCACTCATGTATGGGGTGTGGCGCCTCTTAGGCTAAACTTTTTCAAATTTTCTGAAGATTTCTTTGCCATGTTTTTGCGCTATTTGAAACATTATTTTGAGGTATCAGCAGGATATTTAACTTAGTTATTGCTCAGAATCAGCAAGCCTAAATCTGTAAATGTACTCATACAAAATCATACAGACATATGGAAAACACTGCAAACCAGAAATTGATCAGCAGGAAAACAAGGATAGTGCTGAGCATTGAGCTGTATGCTGATTAAATTACTATTCCTCAGTTGGCAACCGAGAAAAGCCACAACGCCAGCTTTCTTTCGATTTCTTTCTTTCTAAAATGACAGGCAGTCCGAGTCCCAGTCTGCCAGTAGTAACCAAAATAATAAACGAGCATGATTTGGTGAATTGTGTGTTTAAACTGGTAACTTTCTGAATGTGTAGGGGTATTTGGTAAATTATAACATAAACATTCCCGTATGTCTCCCATTCCGACGATTTTCTTAATCCCCAATCTATGAAAGTTCGCTAACCGAACCCGGAACCACGAACCGATCTCAACTAACCCGCGGACAGCGGACTAACTCATTAAGAGTTCGAGGTGGTAATGTAATCTGTTTCTATTCGATTATATTACAGGATTATTCGATGAATTTAAGTGCTGATGTCAGTACGTGGCGTCGGGGGTGATAGGCTGATAGGCCTATTTGCTTATCGCCTATCTGCCTAGGCCTATATGTTTGTATATCGGAATTCGATATATTCGGTCTTCTGAGGGACTGCTGGTAGCAACGCTCTACCGGCACCGGCCACCTTAATATGCGAAACATCCTCGGTATACCAACCCAACTATTGGCGAAATGGCGACAGTTTACTTACGGCTGTACGGTAAGTTTAGACGTTTACGTAACATGCAACCGTACATAAAATAAGATACGCTAGTTGCCAGTCAGCCAGCACTTTACGTCGAGTTGGCCTATGGACACGATCATCCGAATACTCTGTACATGTGTTTTAAATTAATCGCTAATACTGTAATACAGTACGGTAATAGTGTTGTGATGCTATAATGGAAATGACTGGGCCTACTGTACTTACTGACAGGGACAGCCTGTCTTCAGGCATAGTTCCTGAGTTCTGACTCCAACTAAACGAAAGACTAAGCTATACCGTCACACCTAAGCCTATTGAGTATTGAATTGAGCTCCATTTTCAAGTTCAGATCACATTGTGTCTGCCAACTAGGCCTACTAGGGTACAACTTTTCGCCACATCCGTACAGCCGTATGCATTTGCCGTATCCCTATGTACATACTGATTACTGACATACGCGTATGTAATGGATTCCTATGAAGAATAATCCGGGTTTGGCTTTTTGCCGTATGTGTACGTAGATGAAATTGTTCCCGTAGCCTACCGTAGGCTACCGTGCGTAATGTGGGACGTATTTCTGGGGTAAATCTTTTCGACCTACGCGTAGTTCGCAACATTGGGTCATATATCACCAGTTTCAGAGTTTTAACAATAACTACGCGTAGGTCCTACGCGACCTACGCGTAGGTGCTACGTATAACTACGCGTAGGTGCTACCCATAACTATGCCTATACGTCGTTTATCATTAGTAGGCCTACGTATTCCAAGCGAGTCAGTACTAAAATAAGACACAATACGGTATGTTCAATAAACAACCCACAACCATCAAATGCTTTCAACAGTAATGTATCCTATACCGGTATACAGTCCATATCTCATTCTAGATACTGTTTCTCAAACTGGGTACCTTTTCTCTTACCTCACTCTTACTAACTCAAACCTGTCTGGTTTACTCAAACCCAACTCAACCTCGCGTAACCACCCACTGTGCACTGTGTAGCATTCATACAACAAGCTGTCTGTGTTTAATGGCCCACTCGCTTCTGTTATACTCTGCCTACGGGTTTGATGGTCTCCTGCTGTTATAACATTCCCTAAACTTGATTTGTTTGTGTGTAATTAACACACATTAACTTTGTGTGTAGACAGTGAGAATTAAGTTGCAGACTCAGTGACTCAATTTATTTTTAAATTTCAGAATAAATAAAATATATGCTAAATTATAAACGGACGATTTATTAATTTTTTATTACATTTATTAAGTATGTATGACTCATAACATATTAACGTTATTTTACATTAAAATATAATCATATAATATAACCAACCAATTTTATAAATTTATTTTAATGTCGCGTATATTTCGCTAATGTTTCTAATGTTTAACTTTAATGTTTTACTAAGTTTAATTCTCTATTACATCGTCAACACAATTATTCGCAATACATCTGGGTGTGGGTATATACCGGGCAAAGGGGCCAGAGGAAACCTCTGTAATTATAGACAGGGCCATATTTATGGGAGGGGGGGGGGGGGGGGGGGGGGTGTTGCGAGGTCTAATTCTTAATTAACCAGTCGATTTTTAAACTGATATGTCTTGTAAGGCACCAAATTGACATCAAACAGACAGATAACAGAGCAACAATTTCCCACAACAATATGATCCCAGAATTAAAACTTTCTCTACAAACAGACCGAGCCAGTGTCGTTTAGTTAACAACATACATTTAGTAAAGCCCACAAAGGAAAAGGAACTGCGTGATTGACATGTCTTTTATGAGACACACGCAAGCCGGCCTGCCCAGCTTAAGAGCCCAAGCAACAGACAGAGGCCCCTTCTCCATGTGGTGCCTCACCACTCAACCAGAGTAATTATCCATCCCGTACAGGAAGAGTAATGCTGAGAATGGCACAGTTGGAAGTCAACCTAACTCAAACCATGGCGCCAGACTCTAGTTTGAGTTAGATTGAGCTGGCTGCATCTTTCTGATTTCTCAACTCTTACCCCAGTCTTACCTACTGAAATTCTCCGTTGACTATCATTAGTAAAAGGTTTGAGAAATGATACCCAGTTTGAGAAATAATATTCAGAATGAGATAGGGACTGTACTCTATGTAGTGGCATACGATAAGACTGCATATTCTTCACTGCATGCGTTGCGGGCGGTAAAATGTGTTAATAATTAATGTTTAGAGTTCAAAAATAGTTTACAAAGGAAATAGGCCGATGGTTCTTATCGATTCTCTATGCTTTTTATTGCCTTTGTTCACGATAGGGCAAGGATATACTGTATTTAATATGTTAACCCCTTGAAAAGGGAAGGGGGAGATTGGTTGCACTTGTTATTTAACCAAACAATTTGATTATATGCAGTATTTATCAGCTTTATCAGCTACAGTGACTTTATGGGTGTGAGATATTTACGACAGGTGATCTTGACGGCTTGGATCATGTGAGACGGACCCGCGCGTTTTACTGGAAGATGTGGGCGGGTATCTCAAAGTACTCCTCTTCAACGGACTTACTCGAAGTTATAGATAATAACGGTACGGGCAGCACTGGCCTAGACATCGAGCCCCTATACGGGTTCAGGCGTCGCGCGGCCGCTCAGCTGATCGTTAACGGCTGCCACCAACGATGCTGCGACACGCCAAAATGCTGGCGACCGACTGATACCTGCATATGCAAACTGTGTCACCGCGCTGCGGATACGAACTTACCTTATACAATCTGCGAGGGGATCCCACCAAACACCACATCGTTACGGAAAGCAATATTTTTAATGACCCTGGAACTCTAACACTTTTAATAATAATATGCAATAATAATAATAATTTTAATAACTTTATTTATTTTAATAATTTAGTAAACCACCTCTTAACAACCTACCTAGTTTCTGCGCTACCAGCAGTATATTCAACATGCATATTTCATCTTATTTATCCGAATGTTTGGATGATAATTAAATAATTCATATTTAAATAATCCAATGGAAACAAAGATACTTGAATCATGAGACGTGAATTTTAAGTTTACTCTTTATTCATCCTGTGTTTGTATGTGAAAGAGCCGAATATTATTTATGGCAGTGATTTTTTATGTCAATTTATTTGACTTTTTTTGTCACTTTTTTTTTACGAATTATGCATAATGACTTTTGTTGTCCATTTAATGACTTTTATTGTCACTTTTTATGTATGTATTTCTTCAAACTGTCAGACTGCTGATTTCTGGACTGTCAGACAGTTGATTTCACTATGCCTGTGCCAAAACATTCCATGATTCCATGATTTATAGACTATGAGATAGATTTCCATATGCGCCTGTGGTAAAAAGACTCTATATTTAATAGTTTGTGGTTGTTGTCGATAATCGATTACCACATGACGTAGCAAAACACTCATTTTATAGCCAAAAACAATTACCAATTGATGGAAAGGAGCAGGTTAAGGCCGAGTTTTCTAACCAAAACAATAAACAGTCACTTTACCAAATCAGGGAAAAGAGCAGGTTACAGAGACGGGATTTTCTAACCAAAACAATAAACGATCATTTAACTAATTGAGGGAAAGGAGCAGGTTACAGAGACGGGATTTTCTAACCAAAACAATAAACGATAACATTACCAATTGAGAGAAAGGAGCAGGTTACAGAGGCGGGATTTTCTAACCAAAACAATAAACGATAACATTACCAATTGAGGGAAAGGAGCAGGTTACAGAGGCGGGATTTCCTAACCAAAACAATAAATGATCACTTAAACTAATTGAGGGAAAGGAGCAGGTTACAGAGGCGGGATTTTGTAACCAAAACAATAAACAGTCACTTTACCAAATCAGGGAAAGGAGCAGGTTACAGAGACGGGATTTTCTAACCAAAACAATAAACGATCATTTAACTAATTGAGGGAAAGGAGCAGGTTACAGAGACGGGATTTTCTAACCAAAACAATAAACGATAACATTACCAATTGAGAGAAAGGAACAGGTTACAGAGGCGGGATTTTCTAACCAAAACAATAAACGATAACATTACCAATTGAGGGAAAGGAGCAGGTTACAGAGGCGGGATTTCCTAACCAAAACAATAAATGATCACTTAAACTAATTGAGGGAAAGGAGCAGGTTACAGAGGCGGGATTTTGTAACCAAAACAATAAACAGTCACTTTACCAAATCAGGGAAAGGAGCAGGTTACAGAGACGGGATTTTCTAACCAAAACAATAAACGATCATTTAACTAATTGAGGGAAAGGAGCAGGTTACAGAGACGGGATTTTCTAACCAAAACAATAAACGATCATTTAACTAATTGAGGGAAAGGGGCAGTGTAAAAGCTTTTGTGGGATAACTGATACGTTTGCCTTTGCTGGCCAGTTCCCCCCCAGTCGCTAAAATACTCTCAAAGGGATTTATAACTAAAATAGTGCAAGCTACCAGCTTATTGGCTGATGTGCTGTACGGAGATATCTGGGCTCAGTTTAATCGGCCAACTAGCTTAGAGAGGTTGCCTTAGCCTTGCTGTCCGTATCGGCCAATAGAATTTGAGTGGGCGTTAATTTCGACCTATCCCAGAGCTACTGAACTGAATTTCCTATCTCACTGCTCATCCTCTGTGTTGGACGGGAGCTTCGGGGAATAAGGGAGTTGGTATACTCGTATAGTTATTCTAGTCATATGATTCTTCATATGATTCGGTTGTTATGTTCCCATTTTTCGCCATAACACCGGCTTTTGGGAAGAACTCTAGTAAAACTGCTTAAATTATCGAAAGTATAAATGTTACCCTGGCGGTATTCACTTACCTAAATCACTTAATTTAACTGCACTAATCATATTGTTTGTACTGTTATTTACCGTCAGTTATTAATTGTATCTATTTTGTTGATGAATTATTGCTCTTTGGAGAATACGGATAAATCACCCAAAATTCCCAATTTTCTTGATACACTACAGGTTAGAGAGACGGGCTATATATAACAATTGCGATTTATATTAATGTGGTGTGTATTGAATCTAATGTTATTTAGCAGACCCTACATGAGTCAATTATTGCTCTCTTTATGTGTGATCAAATATACTGACGGTCGGCAGAATAGTGTGCATGATTGTGATTGGTAACAAAGTATTTCCTAAAGAATACGCCTTATACTTTAATCATAAGCGGTATCGTTGCGTTTAGTATAAGTCCTAGTTCTGTTTAAATAGATAGAGCGCCACGTCCTAAAGGAACTGTTAATATTTCCCGAAAGCCAATAATATCTGTCAGAGATTAATTATTAACGATCTATCGAATAATACAGTAAGTTTACACTGCAACCTTACACTGCAATAATACAATTTAAGCAGCCGAATTCAGCCTCCCGGGTGTAGATCCATCGGGTGAATGATCGCGCATGGGCTGACTTCGGGTAATGTTTTGTGTATTAGCATAAAATATTGTCGTATGCTAAAGGTGTTTTAATTAACTAAAAGACATATAAATTTTGGCAGGTTAAACTGCTAAAGGTCTTCAAAAGCGCGAACAGTAACATTTATAGATCTTATTGCAGTAGGCAATAAGGTTGCAAAATACCGTAGTAACCGGTATTTCTGTAGGTCTGTAGGCCCAACTGTCCTAACCGGTACTGCTGTACAAATACATTTAGTATTATTCGATTTTGATTATTGTATACCGGTAGGTCTCGATATTAAATCGGGGACGCCTGGTTTTTATTGGGATTTTACTTAGGTCTATTTCTGTCAGTTTTATTTACTAGTAGGCTAATATTGAGCAGAAGGCGTGTGACCCTGCTCAGATTGTTCAGATAATTGTAGGCTGAGCTGCTGTCTGACTGTTGTTGAGTTTGGAGAGATTACGGCGTGTGTAGAGTTTGTCTGATCAAGTGCCGTTAGTAAGTTGGGGCAGCCATATGCGGTAAGGTCAATCCCCTCTTAAAGAATAAGTCGTACTACCGTGTTAGAACGCATACTAACTAACAGTTTCAGAATCTGCATATACTGTAGTTTATTTAGGCTTGATCGTAGTCTGCCAGTGTTTTGGCCTGTGTTTGTTTGTGTGGTCTGTTCAGGTACCGTAATAGTTATTACTCAGATATTTTGTAGGCTGGATTGTTGTCTAACTATTCTTAGGCCTGAAGGGATTGCTGCGTGTGTAGAGTTTGTCTGATCAAGTGCCGTTAGTAAGTTGGGGCAGCCATATGCGGTAAGGTCAATCCCCTCTTAAAGAATAAGTCGTACTACCGTGTTAGAACGCATACTAACTAACAGTTTCAGAATCTGCACATACTGTAGTTTGTTTAGGCTTGATAGTAGTTTGCCAGCGTTTGGTTTGTATTTTGTTTGAGTATTCTGTACGGGTAGCGTAATATTTATTATTCAGAGTTTATGCGATTATTCGCAACATTCATGTCCCCAAGTTTATTCCTACAGTAATTGTGCTTGTTATACATACCGTTATAGTTAAACTAACCCCGGTACTACACGGGCTGCTTGGCGTAGGTAAAGACTGGTGACTTTGTGCTTCGGTCACTCCAGCAGATGCCGTGGTTCTTTTAACTGTTCAAGTATATTTAAATACTGATTATTTGTTATACCGGTACTTGTACCTAATTTAGGGTTTAGTGTACAGTGCTTTCCGAAGTATTTAGTGTAGGCAGTATATTTGTGTTGTAAAGTGGTTGATAGGCACATTCGTTAGCTCTATTAGCTTCTGGGTAGGAACAATCCGTGATACATAACGTAGTACCTATAGCGATACGGTTATAGGTCGTCAGGCGGTGGTATTTTCCTATCTGGACAGTGCAATATATTTACTACTACTTATTATTTCAAATACCGTAGTACCCTGTCCGTTGTAATAACCAGAAATCTAACCCTTTGTTAGGCTGGTTTGTAGACTTCCTGTAAAATTACCCTAAAAAATTTCGTACGTAATATTTTTGTTGTGTTTAGTTAGAGAATTAATCTCACCCGTATCGTAAGTAATTTGTAGTATTAAGTAACTTAAGTAAATTAGAATTATCTGTTTTAGTGTCAAATAAATAGCACTTCACTGAGAGCGCACAGCTTCTGTGTAGTGACTCCCCCAGAAATAATAACATTTATTTCAAATATTGACAAAAACCCATTTAAACGGGTATATATCTATTATAAATCAACTCAAACGATTTATAAATAGTAGGCCTGCCATACAACAACTAGGTCTCAATATCAGTTGGACTACTGCTTAAATAACAGTAATAAAGTAAGTTAAAGTAACCAAGTAACCCTAAAATATTCAGAAATTCAATTATTCTAAAAATAATTGACATACCGGTACTTACCATAGGCTTATTATATTTATTTCTATAAATTTGAGCTGAAATCATACCGGTACTCTGTAATTAATTCTAGTTCATAATTATACTTATATATACTACAGTACTATAAGTGTAAACTGTATACCGGTATTCACGATAGGCCTATTATATATTTATATATATTTGTGCTAAAATTATATACCGGTACTCTGTGACAAATCTAGTCTGTAATAATACTTATATATATTATAAGCATACCGGTATTCTAATATATTGTATATATATCACGTTACACTGAGTAACGGTACCGGTAATAAATCGCTAGGCTTGCGGTCATACTGAATTACCAGACTTGCTTTAACTGAAACTATAGTAGTAGATATTCAACTGTATAACTAAACATGTCTGACACTCAGCAAAACCTGTCAGACAGTCTGATCGATACAACTATCTGTGACTCAGATAGGAGTGTGGAGCGATTAAGAAAGGAGTTCAGCTCACCTCCTACTGCAAAAAAGGTCATCCCTCCAGTAGTATCAGACCCTAGGCTAATCCACCATAGGTCCATCATAGGCACTCGGGCACAGGTAAAACGGAACCAAGAGGCAGTTGTCCCATCGCAGCAACATCTTGGTCAAGAACCTACTTCCCAGCGACCCGATAGCTCCAGCAGTTCGGATACTGTAGAGCTGACCCCCGAACATGGAGTGCAGATGGCTGATACAGTCTACTCGGACCCCCTTCTTACCCTTCCTGCTGCAGTGCTAACTACTATATTCATTGCGGTGGAGGAACATCAAGCCGACTGGGCGAAGAATAAGCGAGCGACCCAAGATAATTATGTGGAATACGCCAGGGAAGAATTGATGTCTATTGTCGAGTCACAATGGAACTTTCCCGGACTCGGACTCCCGTTGGATCTGTCCGAGGCTACTTGGGAAGAGATCAACAGGATGGGAGTGGCTAAAGATACAATGGATCCAGCTGTTTGGAAGAGGTCGGCAGCAGGATATGTGCAGGGATTCTTCGGCTCCTTGGAGCGATTGGAAGAACAACTGTTTCGACAACTTCAAGGACCTCAAGAGCAGGAAGAGCTGCTATACCAAGTACGCGAAAGAACCCTACGCATTCGACTAATCCTCTCAGCCTTTGAGGAAACTTCCAAAAGAAGACAGGACACGTCGCTGCAGGTTGCTGTCAAAACTTGGTTACATCGGGTAGATCTCAAAGTACAGGAAACGGCCCAGTGGAAATCTCAGCTGGTTGAGAGATCAACCTATGAAGAACCAACTGATGTCACCCTTTCTCAAGCGGAAAGCGAAGAGACCGCCGAGAAACCGCGAACTAGAGACGCTATCGACATTTATTTGTCCGACTATCAGCGATTCCTAGGAGACGAAGAGTTGAGGAGACGGCTGTCTGGACTTTCCCCTAATAGTGAAGGAACCAAGCTTGTGTTGGACTCAATCGATGCCGAAATGTTAGCTGCAAACCAAGCTGAATGTGATGAAAAACTCCGCCTCACTAGAGTCCGAGAAGAACAAATAAAGAAAAGAAGGATAGAGGAACAAAAGGCGGCGGCTATGGCAGAAGCAGAAGTAGAAAGAAAGGCAGCGGCGGCAGATGCAGAAGCAGAAAGAAAAGCAGCAAAGGCAGTGGCAGAAGCAGAAAGGAGAGCCTCTGAGCAGACTACCCAACTGGAGTTGGAAAATCTGCAAGAGACACAAGACAGTATAAATAAACAGTTTACTGCTAATCAAATGCAGATGATGAGAAAATCTACTCCCAAGCGCCAGGGATACACATCCTCGGAGGAAGGCGAGACCACCGATCCTGAAGGCGGAGGAAATAGATCTCATCTAAGTAGGCGTAGAAAAACATCTTACCGTCGCAAATTGCCTGATTTGCCCCCAGCTGTTAAAAGACAGCTAACTAGCACAGACTTAGGCAGTGCAGAACCCATAGAACAATTTATCCAGGTCAAAAGACTCCCTACTATAGTCGATGAACCTGAAATAATTAGGCCTGTTGTTCCCAAAGTCACTTCTGTGCTAGAGACTCCTGCACTTCCAGAGCTTAACTCTAAATTCCCTTTACATAGTACTACACTGCCTGTACCCGGTGGAACAGTCCATGCAAATACCCCTGTCCAGATAGCAGAGAGAGAAATCAATAATTTGTCTCCCGTCGTCCCGCGTCAGCCCGCTACTATGTTGGCGACTCCCGCTTCGGCGGTTGAGTGGGTGGAAGAGGGACGGCGGGGGATGAATCTCCTGCTGGGACAGATGCAGGAGACTGTCCACCAACTTAAGGGAACGGTGAGGGAAGGTAGAGCAGAGTTGCAAGAGGTGCAGCAAAGTATCGCACTAGAACGCGACAAATTAGTCAATATCCAAAAGGGCATACCAATAACCCCTGTAACATTGTGTCAACCTGTTAGGTCTGAAGTATTACATGCGCAAGGTGTGGAGCCTACACGCATCTATACTGCTAGTGAAGTTGAAACTCCTATAGCAAACCCTATTAAGGGTGATTATAGACCTGTTATTAATGATATTCCCTATAGAACTGATAATGATCCGAGAAATTTACATACCGATAATTCGATATTAAATAACACAATGGCCCAAGAAAGCTTTACGCGTCAGATGGCTAGAACAGAAGCCCGCCAAGCGGTCAAAGTGGGAGAGATCGTCAAATTCAATGGAGATGAGATGAAATGGTTACCTTTCAACGAATATTACAAAGATAGCATACAGAACTCTGTACTATCTAACGGAGAGAAACTTAGATTCCTCATCAAGTGCTTGGAAGGACCTCCCAAGTTAATGGCGTTAAAGTTTATTGGACATCCAGAAGGATTAAGACAAGTTTGGGATACATTAAACATCAGGTATGGTAACAAGGATAACATAGCTAAGTATTTGTACGCAAAATTAGTAGCCCCCCGACACTTCCTTAGTAGTGGGATTATAGAGTTTTCCGATGAAATTCAAGAGATCTGTAGACAACTGGACTGGTTAGGTAAGTCGCATGAATATCAGAGTTCCATGGTTATTGGAGCCGTAGTCTCTACTTTACCAAAGGGTGGAGTATGTACACGCTGGGACAAGAAAGTGTTGTACATGAATGAACAACAACGACGAAGTCCTACCATGGCTGATCTCATGTCTTTCTTAGATGGTGAAGTAAAACTACAACTCATCAAGCAGTCCAGAGAGAAAACATCGGAAAATAAGGTAAGTGAGAAACCCGTTTCTAAGAGAAGGATAATACCAGTGTGTTACACTGACGACGGCGAGAGCCAAGCTTCTCAAGAAGAGGACAGCGGGAAAGACATAGCAAAATCTTACTATGACAACAAGACCTATAAAGACGTAAGTAAATACAAGTCTCGAATCAGTGACAGGAGAGAACAGGTAACAACAACTCCTCCTACGTCTCCTAAGAGAATTCACGGAAGAAAGCCCGAAGAAAGAACGAGAGTGCATAACGTTACCCAAGGTAAGGTGAGTAACATCAAACCAAAATGTGCGCTGTGCGACGGGCCCCACCGTTTGAGTGCGTGTGCTGAATTTCTAAAGAAATCCCCTGTAGACAGACGTACAGTCCTGTGGAATAAGCGGTTATGCTATAATTGCCTCAGATCAGGACACCAACGGCGAACCTGTTACTCCGACGTAAAGTGTGCAAAGTGTGGCGCGAAACATCACATCTTGTTACACAGTGAGTTCGAACGAGACAACCCGAGTCAGGTAAGTGAGCCCGAACTACATGTCCAATTCAGTGATGTGAACGACACTGACCAAGGTTCTGAGTGGGAAGGATTCTATACAGACGAATTCTCCGATGCCAACGAATCCTGTTATCTAATAAATACCACAGTGTATCGAGCACTTACGGATGAAAAGGACACTGACGAGTTTACTCCAACTCCTTTTGACAAACAACCATCTTGGAAAGTTCCAACTTCCAACATAGGAATAAGAGAATTTCCTGTAGTGCAAGTTCGAGTTCATGGTCTCAACAAGAGTTACATAGTGAACGCCCTACTTGACTCCGGCAGCACAGGAACATTCATCGATCAAGAACTAGCCGAAGATATCTTTGCTGGACAACCCAAGTTCCGGACTAAATTGAATATGTCAGGAATTATGCAGGTTTGGAAATCTACCCTAACGGCAGATTACTATGTAGGTGTGTTGTCCACCCCCCAGGATAAGTTAGGAACACAAGGTATAAGGTCAGTAAAAATGGTGGCTATAAAGAACTTTGCTACTACTCAAGCAGACCTTTATAATTGGGACGAAGATGAGAGCATCCAACATCTTAAGATACCTCGATTCCAGACAGATTATCCTGGAGTGCAAATACTCATCGGCCAAAACGCGCATGAGGCGCTCGAGACATTGGAGAAACGGCCTGCTCAACCGCAGCCACTACAAACCTATGCGGTAAGAACTAGAGTAGGTTGGTACTTCACTGGCCCTTCCCGTAGAACTCTCAAAGAGAGATTACCTCAACAACAGGTATACCAAGTAAAGGAATGGGAAGTGGAGAGCATTGATGTGGACGATCCAACTGAGGGAACACCATACTCCTCAGATAATGACGATATTAACTCCAATGTAGATCAATGGAGACATCGCCCCGAGATGATTAATCTAGCCGACATCGCTTCCAGAGGAGCAACTCCTCAAGAACGGATAGATACTCCCGGCTGGTTAGGTGGACCCGACTCCCTAAGTAAAGAAGAAGATGAATGGCCTTCTCATCTTACCACTGCGGAGATTAGACAGGCCAAGGGAGCGGAGGAAGTAACACGACAGCCTAATCGCCCAGCTGGTCGCTTAGGTTTACTGGAAAGAGACCGAAAACTGTCCGGAAACCATGGAAGGCAAGATACTCTTCCTACGACCACTTCCCTAATTCGACAAAGATCTAGGGACTCCATAACGTAATTATATATGGAGTGGGTGTGTGACTATATTATTTTATATTTTTTATTGTTATTTTATATTTATGTATGGATTATTATGTACTTTATTATAATCGTTTTATTTAATTTTATTTAGTGGAATGTTATTTAGATTATTTAGTAGATTAGTGCAATATATTAGTGTTTATTACGTAATTACATAATATATCTAGTGCGACGGCAAGAAATAATTATTTTCTCTTTCCTTACTGTCCGTATTATATTATAAATGCGAGACTACAGTAAGATGAAATGTCCGTACTTCTTAAAGTACAATAAAGCCACTACTATATTCAAGTATTATTGGTAGGCAGAGTATTAGGAATGCAAAGGTCAGATCCTCGTGTCTCGGCTAAACCAAGCTCTGGGTAGACCTTGGAGACGACTTGCCTCTTCACACTGACATTGCTTCGTGCGATATTGCTCTTCTACCTTATAACAAATAATACATATAGTAGCGTGATGTCCCTCTAACAGTAGCGTAAATCGCAAATAAATCTGTTAAACTTTTGACCATCTGTAATTCTAGTCGATTAAGATATCGTGGCACCCACCGATATACTTGAAAGACAAATTCTAGAATCAGTGGTTAACGTCCCCAGACAAGTTCTGGAATAAATCGGTGCCCATCCTAAATATTAATTTAATATTTATTAAAATCTGTAAAATCCCGATCCTTTAAAATTTCTAGTCAATTAAGATATCGCAGTATTTACCGATATTCTTAGAAGTACTATTTTATAGAATTAAGGATCCTAAGTCCCCAGATATGCTCTGGAATAAAATTTGTGTCAATTTAACATCAAATAATAAAATTCACGGGAATAAATTTAAATTCATATTCAAATGAATTTCATAAATTGTCATTTTGTGCAATTTATAACATTCCCAAAATTCCAGTAATTAATAGATCATGGGAGCGGAGATTCATATTGAGTGTACTAGAGTGCGAGAATCTCCAACATATAGTCAATAGCCGATAAAATTTATAAAATCAGGCATAAAGAGAATATTGACAATTAAAGAATTACTATTAAATAACATCCCAGATCTGTATACATGAGAATTGCCCTAATTCTACCGCTAGTTTTCCATAATGTCACCATGGCAACACCCACGCTAGAATTAGAAGCAAGTTAAATGAACAATAAAAAGCTTGCCCCATTGCGTAGCATAAGAGTATACATAGCGCACTATTAGTATCCAAGGATACATAGTAATAACGTGACATTCTGGAAGACACTGACTAACGGACAAATGGCATGCATGTGTGCAGTAAGTAATGATTGTATGGAATTTGTGCGTTTATAGGTGAATGTTACTACTAAAGTGTGTTTACAGTAGCTAATCGCAATTGTAAAGTAGCCCTAACTCTACCGAGATAACCTCAAGTGGATTCAAGCCTTTGGGACGGACAGTGGTGGGACTTGTGCCAGTTATCGTTGTCGTGCTGTTGCTACATGTTGGCGTAAACACTGCGACAACGGTACATCGGCGCTGAGAAACCCACTGTCCGGGGGCAAAGCCTAGTAGGCAGCGACGCCCGCTTGCCTAAAATATTAACTCATATTGATATTAATAAACTCAGATAACAGATATGACGGAATTGATAGAAGATGACCTTGGTATTAGAGAGCGATATACTCTACCTTTACAAGCGTTTGTGGATAGCTTGATACGCGGTGAAGCCGATCCGACTATTACGGAGGACGATGGTCGTTATATCGAACCGCCGATGTCCCAGGAACAACTTACGCGTGAATTGGACTATAGAAAATTCACCGCTCGCTATACGAATCGTAATGGTACGTATATGGACTTCTTAACTACCGGCCATCCTACCGATTTACATGATACTGATGATGTAGACACCGAAAGGGAAATGGTTTTATTTAAATATCATGCCCAGCGGAATCGTAACGATAAACCGAGAATAGAACACGAAAACTCTATTCATAACCTACTCGACAGAGAAAACGTTGAAGAACCCGATAAGCACATCAACTTCAACGACTACTTGGAATTTTTGCGAGAAACCTATCTCAATATTGCCAGTCAACAGAACCTAGAAACTCGATATCCTCAAGGTATACATCACGATCCCATGGTAGAACTCAAACGACTCTATTTCACCATGATGTATCTTACCGCAGATCGTCCACTGCCTGTTGTCCCGGACAGCTTTGAACAAATGGAAGAGTATTGCAAAACTGGAGAACGATCACCCGCGTTTCCTCTGCAGGACGTACGCCTTTGGTATTATTGTGACTCATGTCCTAGACCTAACCAGCAAACGGAAAGACATAAACATCCGCGGAGACGTTGTGCTAAACACAGTTTTACGCGTTATACTTACGGGAGTTTCGAGCGAAACCTGTTCGACGTATCACCTACGATCACCCGCCTAAAACGATCGCTAAATAAACCCATGATCAGAGTTCCGGAATACTCGGTCAGGCCTCCCCATTTCCCCGTGAGACCTCAAACTCTTGATCCTAACAGTATCACTGATCCTCCCGAGTTATACTCACTGTTCAAGGATTTGGTGTTACCCGAGCAGTTAATCGGTGTTCCGGCGGTAGGTTCGTTGGATATTCGACCATCCTATTTAACCGGATTGGGACGCGGACATCTAACATCGCCATTTAATCCTTACAACCGGCCAGGATTAACTCCGATACAACCTGCCACGGAAGTCGAGGAGAGTGTCATCAGAAACGCTCTAGACGCCATCCGACAGAAAATCGGAAAGGGAACCCAGGATTTTCTAGAGAAACGTAAATTACAGCAGCAGGTCCAATCGGTGAAAGAGCTAGCCTTGCCGCAGTTTGATAGAGAAATCCAAAACCTCGAAGAGGACATCGAGCTTGGACGTACGTATTCTCTCCAGGAGTTTCTGGAAGAACGCTTGCAGAAACAAGCGGAGGAGAATCAACTGGAGGAGAGGCATACGGAAATGGATGAGAGAGAAGAAGCCGCTTTAGCCCAACCCGAAGCTCAGATGCTCATAACCGATCTCTACTCTAAAACCGTCCGTCATCCCTCGATGGTCCCGCATTTCGGAGACAAACTTTTCGCAAAGATACAACCCCAACCGGTTGATATCAGCATAAGATCGCAAAATCTTATCGCTGACGCTCCTATGTTACAGCGTCCGCCAATCGAGGCCGCTCGAGTTGACGGTATACTCGTTGAACCTCCGGACAATCGAGCGGATCTTGTCCATCGTATGGTACACGATGTCAACATACGCGCTAGACCTTTACAGAACTCTTTTTATGGAATTAAAGATCACCCTTATTACGTTAATCTGACTCAATATTATATGGTAAAACCAGAAGATCCGACGCATGATTTAAAGTTTCTACCACTAATAAATCCTCTGGACATTGTCGAACTCGAACAATTGCAAAAACATCTGGATCAATTAGTAAAGGTAAACTCATTTCGAAAACCATATAACGTTTCTCGAATAGAGAAGGATACAGAACCTCCTTATAATCTCGATGGATTTATTAAAACTCGATTAGTCCATTGGAATCTAGACATATTATTCGAGGAGGAGAAAATCCAAAGATATGGAAATGTGGAGACGTATACCACTCGATATATGAAGTATAGTGATCTCCCTGACGCTAATCAATGCGCCACCTTGTGGCATCCGGTAGGGATGACCCTCGAGAACGCCACCAAAGAGTGGAATGAAACTCTTAATATCATTGAGATGTATGGCGTTGTTACTTACGATAACGAAGGTAGCGTTCCAATCGGAGAATTAGGAACTACGCGCATGATACACATACGCGGATTAGCTGGTTCCACTCACGTGTTTACGCGATCGTGTTCCGACGTGATCGATTATTCCTTTGAAACTCTCACCGAAACGCAAAAGAATCTCCGACATGGACAATTCGAACTCGCGCAGCGTTACGTCATTGACACCGAACGCAAACCGGCCATGGGTATCGATGGATCGATGTTACCCCAGCCCGTTCTCGAGATGTTATTCAACGAAAGAATCATTAAAATCGGCTCAGCTGTTTATGGAGATCTCCAAAACGACTTTCGGAATATGGAGAATATCCCCTATCCTTTCGTGGATACTCAGCTGATAGCTCCTTGGGCCGAAGGCCGAGGTTTCTTTCGCACCATGTATGCTAATGCGTCTAGCAACATTACAAAGGTGCAACGAACTTCCATCGGACATCTTGCCTTTCAGGAATACGGGTGGAATTTCAAGGTCGGAAATCCCATCAACTATCAACAAGTATACGGAGACCATTATTCTCGATTATACTTTGACGGACCGTTGACAGCACCTGGCGCCGTGTATAGCTTCATGAGTGTTCCACTCCGTCCCTCCTTAGCTATCTACACGATCTTCGAAAACACCGCACTTTCCGGTTGGCTAGCCGATGTGTGCAGTCGTACTATACGCGCCCATCCATTAATCCTTGGGACCAAACTCGCTAAGCTAGATGAACATAACAAATTCATCCGCTTTGAATGTTTCCGACGGTTTTTAACCCCGTTTCGCAACGTGGATAGCCAATTCAAAGACCGCGCTTTGACCAAGCTCAGCTTAAGAGACTCGGCTGCGGAGAAGTTAGATAGCGCTGGATTTGCTATTTTCAGAGACATTTGTGTAATAAACCTGCATTCCTCGGTTATCCAAAAACCTCGGATCCCCACAGGTTATTCTGTCGTGGAAATTCAGACGGTAGGTCCACTTGAGGAGACAGCCACGCCTACCTCAACTATACAAGGGGAAGACAAACCCATATGTTTAGAATCGGAAGAGATTCAGCCCCCCACGTCTCGGAGTAGCGATAGCGACTACATATTGGAATGGTATCAAGGTCCCCAGTGTCTTACTGCGTATGATTATCGCCATGCCAATTATGTTTCTAGACAACGTTGTCGGCTATGCGCATCGAGAGACCATATTACGTCTATGGACACAAACGATCTTTGTTCCTATTTCCACGAGCAACCGTCGATGGAAATCTATTGTGCATATTGTCGGCTTAATAATTTGCACATTTTTGCTGTCTGCCCCCAATTTATGACTCAATGCCATCATTGTCAATTAAAAGGACACGCCAGCTTTGATTGTCCCTTTAACCATGATTTAGAGAGCGTAGATGAAATGATTGTACTACGTTATATCAGAGCTTGGGAAGCAAACGCTGATTTACATTGTGATTCACGCCATCGCTATTATCCTGGACGCGCTTACGAAGGAGTTTATGCGTTCCATCCTTATTTGTTTGCCTCCGTCGAGCAGAAATCGCGCCTATCAAGTTATGAACTATTGAAGCGCGTTGGAGAATGTATTTCAACCAAATATGTACGCAAATTTCTCAGGAGCATTAATCCGAGTGACATCAATTCGTACAACTTAATAAACTTTATCCGTCAAGATCCGGCCTATGGAGACTTATTTGTCAACTCACACCCCGAGTTACAAGAAGTATATCGACGGCCTTACGAGTACAGAGCCCGCGAATGCGAGTTGGAAAGAACCATTAAACCAAGGAAGTTTCTAACTGCCTATGGTCCACCCACGGCCCTCGTTCAGACTACTCGTAAAGGACCCGTAAGAGCGGCTGTCTTGAAACGAGCTCTCAAAGCCGTTAGACCCCTCTCCCCGGACGTTGATGTCAATCAACCCGGTACTTCGACCGGCGGATATACCGATCGCAATCCCATACCTTCTGATGCAATCATATTGCACCCTTCACCCAGGAGTTATAGCCCTCCTCGTAAAGTGGCTCGCCCCAAAGAGAAAAGGACTCTTGCTAGCTTTAAAAAACTGCGTAAACGCCGTCCGCGCAAGAAAGACTAACTGTTTAGAGTATTTTTATATTTTAGAAACTGTGATTTTGTATATTTTATAGACTTAAATCCCATTTTCTGGGAGCGGTGTAAAAGCTTTTGTGGGATAACTGATACGTTTGCCTTTGCTGGCCAGTTCCCCCCCAGTCGCTAAAATACTCTCAAAGGGATTTATAACTAAAATAGTGCAAGCTACCAGCTTATTGGCTGATGTGCTGTACGGAGATATCTGGGCTCAGTTTAATCGGCCAACTAGCTTAGAGAGGTTGCCTTAGCCTTGCTGTCCGTATCGGCCAATAGAATTTGAGTGGGCGTTAATTTCGACCTATCCCAGAGCTACTGAACTGAATTTCCTATCTCACTGCTCATCCTCTGTGTTGGACGGGAGCTTCGGGGAATAAGGGAGTTGGTATACTCGTATAGTTATTCTAGTCATATGATTCTTCATATGATTCGGTTGTTATGTTCCCATTTTTCGCCATAACACCGGCTTTTGGGAAGAACTCTAGTAAAACTGCTTAAATTATCGAAAGTATAAATGTTACCCTGGCGGTATTCACTTACCTAAATCACTTAATTTAACTGCACTAATCATATTGTTTGTACTGTTATTTACCGTCAGTTATTAATTGTATCTATTTTGTTGATGAATTATTGCTCTTTGGAGAATACGGATAAATCACCCAAAATTCCAAATTTTCTTGATACACTACAGGTTAGAGAGACGGGCTATATATAACAATTGCGATTTATATTAATGTGGTGTGTATTGAATCTAATGTTATTTAGCAGACCCTACATGAGTCAATTATTGCTCTCTTTATGTGTGATCAAAAATACTGACGGTCGGCAGAATAGTGTGCATGATTGTGATTGGTAACAAAGTATTTCCTAAAGAATACGCCTTATACTTTAATCATAAGCGGTATCGTTGCGTTTAGTATAAGTCCTAGTTCTGTTTAAATAGATAGAGCGCCACGTCCTAAAGGAACTGTTAATATTTCCCGAAAGCCAATAATATCTGTCAGAGATTAATTATTAACGATCTATCGAATAATACAGTAAGTTTACACTGCAACCTTACACTGCAATAATACAATTTAAGCAGCCGAATTCAGCCTCCCGGGTGTAGATCCATCGGGTGAATGATCGCGCATGGGCTGACTTCGGGTAATGTTTTGTGTATTAGCATAAAATATTGTCGTATGCTAAAGGTGTTTTAATTAACTAAAAGACATATAAATTTTGGCAGGTTAAACTGCTAAAGGTCTTCAAAAGCGCGAACAGGCAGGTTACAGAGGCGGGCCTTCTGTGCTGTTGGAAGTAGTGGAGCCGCTATCCGTAACACTACTCAGACAGTAGTCATGATCCATTATTGATTATAAAACTAATACAGTAAGGCCTAAATTATGTGAAAGGTATATCCACATTTTCCACAATCCTGCAATCCAGTTTCGCCTATCAATTATTTAAAATTTATTAGCACAACCGGTAGGCCTACCATTACCGTATTTAAATGGTAGGCTACACAGTAGGCCTATAGCAGTACCAGTGCCGGTACCGGTACTAAAATACAGAAATACCTGCTTTATACCTACATCTGTACATACAATACAGCAAAATAGTGCTATATATATACTAACCGGTACTGATAGCCTGAGAGAACAGCAGTAGAGAAACCGGTAGCATGGAACCTAACTGCCTAACATTAGACTTTTGGATGACATAAAAAATAAAAAAAAATTGACAAAAAAAGGATAAAAATGGACAATAAAAATTATTGCGATTATTTATTACCAGTGCTGTATGTAGAGATATGAGTTTCCGATTCTGTTATTCCATTTTGTTCGCGCTTTCAGACCTTTGGCAGTTTAACCCACCAAATTAAGATGTCTTCTAGATATTAAATCGGTTTTTAGTCTATGACAAGTATTTGATTCACTACACTAGTCGAAACCAATCTGTGCGCGATCATTCACCCGCTGGATATTCCCGGGAGATTGGGTTCGACGGTTTAATTTTATTGCTATGTAAGCCTAATGTATTATTCGACTGACAGTACTATATAATCTCTGACAATATTATTCACCTTCGGTAATATTAACAGTTCCTTAAGGACGTGGCGCTTTATCTATATAAACAGAGTTATGACTTAAACTACTCACAACGATATGGCTTAATTATAATTCACATATATGGCGCATTCTTTAGGAATGCTTCTTTAACAGACTCACTCATACACAATGCTGCACAATACTGCACACTAATCTGCCGATCTTCACTGATTTTAGTCACATATAAAAGGAACACAGACTGACTCATGTAGGGTCTATCAAATAACATTAGATTCACTTCAAACCACTTTAACATAAGTCACAATCGTTTATCTGTAACCTTTCTCTCTTACCTTCGGTATATCAAGAATATTGGGTTTCGGGGTTATTTATCGTTATTCCAAATATAATAATTCATCAACCATATTATGAAGAACTGACGGTAAATAGCAGTATAAAACAACAATGAAAACACTGATTGTTATGAGTTTGCAATGTTTCAGCAGTCAGTATGTATGATCAGTTAGCAGTGATTCCATGAGTCAGGTAGTTAAAGGATATATGCCCTTTATAATTAAACCTACTAGTGTAAGACTAAAAACTGAAAACACGGAGGTGCCAAAGCCGGTTCTTAGGCTCTGGGCAAAAACATAACACTGAACTACTGAGTTTCTGTATATACCTCCAACACAGAGAAAACAAACGCTCTGATTGGTCAACCTGAACAACGAGAGAACAGAGAAACAAAGAAACGTCGACGTGGCAATATCAGCTGCTAGCCGTCGTCATGGTAGCGACACTGTTTTCAAGAGTATCGAGCTTTTACGTCACGGAATTACGGATTATGTCCTCTAAAGTATAAATACAGAAGAAATAGCTTTTATGTCCGCTAAAACACCAGTACAGCAAGGACACGGCCTTTTTATGCCTGGTAAACCAACTACAGAGTACTTTACGGGAAAATAAGGAAAAATAACCGGACAATTCAGTAAAAGCTTTTACACCGCTCCCAGAAAATGGGATTTTCAGTCTATAAAATATAAAAATCACAGTTTCTAAAACATAAAGATACTCTGAACAGTTAGTCTTTCTTACGCAGACGGCGTTTATGCAGTTTTTTGAGGCTAGCAAGAGTCCTTTTCTCTTTGGGGGGAGCCACTTTACTAGGAGGGCCATAACTCCTGGGTGAAGGGTGCAATATGATTGCATTACAAGGTTTGGGTTT
Organism: Nemertoderma westbladi; assembly: GCA_032718475.1. Lineage (NCBI taxonomy): Eukaryota > Metazoa > Xenacoelomorpha > Nemertodermatida > Nemertodermatidae > Nemertoderma > Nemertoderma westbladi. The sequence goes on from JAUCBJ010002390.1 coordinate 30,013, forward strand.
ACGGTCGGTGTCTCGTCCATTTCGATATGCTTCTCCTCGAGCTGATTTTCCTCCGCTTGTCATGGGATACGTTCGTCCAAAACTCTCGCAGAGAATAGGGTTTTCTAAGCTTGATATCTTCTTTGAGATTCGAGGTTTCCCAATCGAACTGAGATAAGGCCAATTCGTTTATCGATTGGACTTACTGTTATAACTTACGTTTATCTGAACAAACGCAGGTTTCTTTTTTGATCTTTATAGAATAGCGTTTAACTCGTTTCGTACAACGCTCTCCTTCACCTTGATGAAGGGTTGTATCGCGTTAAACGGGACGACCATACGGTTGGATACTGATATTAGGTGTCTGCGTCATAATCCGGCTAGGTAAGATGGGCGGCTAGCTAGAAATCACTGTCGGAGTGTTACCGATTAATTGTTAGGGTAGCACTAGATCTTGAACAGTGAATACAGTCCGCGAGGATCCGCGACACCACCAGGATCGCAGGTCTGAGGTCCAACTAAGGAATGAGGAGGTTTGACCGAGTATTCCGGGACTCTGATCGTAGGTTTACTCCAGGATCGTTCGAGCCGAGTGAGCATAGGTGATACGTCAACAAGTTTCGGTTTACGTGGATGTTTATGTCTTTCCGTTTATTAGTTGGGTCTAGAGCGTTTATCGTAATAATACCAAAGACGCACGTCTGGTAGGGTAAACGCGGGTGATATTTGTTTGTTGTTACAATGCTTCTATCAAGAATTCCAAATATACGTTGGAGTTACCGCGTCCATTTGTTTCTTTAGTGTCTTTTCTTTAGAGTCGATTTCGAATAGAATTTTCGCATTCGAATTTCAGTTTATGGTTCCGACTCCGCTGGGCAGGATATATAGTCGACATAGTCCGTATTGTGTAAATCGATAGGATGACCAGTAGTTAAGAAGCCCATATACGTACCATTACGCTGCGTATATCGAGCAGCGAATTTTCTATAGTCCAACTCACGCGTGAGCTGCTCTTGGGACATTGGCGGTTCGATATAACGACCATCGTCCTCCGCAGCAGTTGGACTAACGTCGCCGCGTATTAAGCTATCAACAAACGCTTGTAAAAGTAGAGTATATCGCTCCCCGATACCAAGACCATCTTCTATCAACTCCGTCATATCTGCTATATATGAGTTTATCCATATTATAATGAGTCCACATTTAGGCGAGCGGGCGTCGCTGCCTACCTCAATCAACCCCCGGACAGTACGAGATCCTCAGCGCCGATGTGTCGTCGCCGCTGTACTTTCGCCAACGACGTAGCCGCACAACGACAACGACAACCGGCACAAGTCACTCAACTGTCCGTCCCAAAGGCTTAGATGTACTTCAGGTTTTCCTTGGAGAGTTAGGTTACTTTTACGATTGCGACTAGCTACTGTAAACACACCTTAGCAGTAACATTCACCTATAAACTCACAAATACCACACAACTGGTCACAACTACACACATTCGGGCCATTTGTCCGTTAGTCAATGCCTTCCAGAATGTCACTGTATTATTATGTATCCTTGGATACTAGTAGTGCGCTATTTATTCCCTATGCTATTCAATGGGACAAGCTTTCTATTGTTCTTTTAACTCAATTCTAATTCTAGCGTAGTTGTTGCTATGGTGACATTATGCAAAGCTAGCGGTAGAATTAGGGTGATTCCAATGCATACAGATCTGGGATGTTATTTAATAGTATTCTTTAATAGTCAATGTTCTGTTTTATACATGACTTTATGAATTTTATCGGCTATTAACTATGTTTGGGAGACTTTCGTACACGCATACGCATAATAATATAAATCTCCGCTCCCTTGATCTATTAATTTATGGAATTTTGGGAATGTTATAAATCGCGTAAAATGGCAATTTATTAAATTCATTAAGAGACATGAATTTAAATTTATTCCCTGAAATTTTATTATTTGATAATTAAATGGACATATTTTGATTCTAGAACTTGTCTAGGGACACAAGATCCTTAATTCTAAGAAAATTGTCTCTTTAAGAATATCGGTAAATGCTGCGATATCTTAATTGACTAGAATTGTTGAAGGATCTGAATTTTACAGATTTTGACTTATTTGATTTGTAAATATTAACTAATTAATATTTGAGATGGGCACCGATTTATTCCAGAACTTGTCTGGGGACGTTAACCACTGATTCTATAATTTGTCTTTCAAGTATATCGGTGGGTGCCACGATATCTTAATCGACTAGAATTACAGATGGTCAAAGGGTTTAACAGATTTATTTTGCGTTATACGCTACTGTTACAGGGACATCACGCTACTATATGTATTATTTAATATACGGTATGAGAGCAATATCGCACGAAGCAATGTCAGTGTGAAGAGGCAAGTCGTTTCCAAGGTCTACCCAGAGCTTGGTTTAGCCGAGACACGAGGATCTGAACTTTGCATTCCTAATACTCTGCCTACCAATAATACTAAAATATAGTAGTGGCTTTATTGTACTTTAATAAGTACGGACATTTCATCTTACTGTAGTTACGTATTTATAATATAATACGGACAGTAAGGAAAGAGAAAAATAATTATTTCTTCGCCGTCTCACTAAATATAATATAAGTAATTACGTACGTAATAAACACGAATATATTGCACTATTCTACAAAATAATCGCCAAAATAATATTCTACTAAATTAAAAAAAACGATTATAATAAAATTACATAGTAATACATACATAAATATAAAAATAATAAAAGAATATAAAATAATAGAGTCATACGCCCACTCCGAACGATATTAAGTTGGGGAGTCCCTAGATGTCGGTTGGATTAGGGAAGTGGTCGTGGGATGAGAATCTTGCCTTCCACAGTTTCCGGAGAGTCCTCCATTCCCTTCCGGTAAACACAAACGACCGACTGGGTGATTGAGTCGCTGCATCCTGAATACAATTCCAGGTTTCCTCTTCGTCCTGGAATAGTGACGATAGAAACATCGCTCAAAGTATATGACGGCGTCACAAAGCCGATTCCAGGAGCTATAGTGGTCCGTCGCTCTCTGCAGGAGAGGTGAGAGTCCCTGCGAGACGTCTGATATTCCAGAGCTCCAATCGCTCTCTCTGATCTTCATGAAGGATCCACTCGCGGTGGGGAGGTCCAGATCCACGGCGTCGTCCCTGGCAATATGTAATACCGACAGATCTATCCCGGGTTCAAATAACTCCGATCCACACGTCCGGGTTTCAGGTTCGACTTTCTCCGCTCCCTTGGCTGGTATAATCTCAGTCGGAGTAAGATGGGGAGGCCATTCATTCTCCTTACTCAGGAAGTCGGGTTCACCTAATCGGTCTGTAGTATCTGTCAGTTCTTGAGGAGTTGCTCCTCTGGAAGCGATGTCCGTTGGATTAAACTTCTTGGGGCAATATCTCCATTGATCTACATTGGAGCTAAGATTGTCATTATCTGAGGAGTGTGGTGTTCCCTCAGTTGGGTCGTCTCCCTCACTAGTATCATCTTCCCATTCACTCATCTGGCAGACGCGATCTTGAAGCAGTCTTTCCCTGAGCGTTCTACCGGAAGGTCCAGTAAGGTACCAACCTACTCTAGTTCTTACCGCATAGGTCTGTAGTGGCTGCGGTTGAGCAGGCCGTTTCTCTAATGTCTCCAGCGCCTCATGCGCGTTTTGGCCGATGAGTATTTGCACTCCAGGATAATCAGTCTGGAATCGAGGTATGTTAAGATGTTGGATGCTCTCATCCTCGTCCCAATTATAAAGGTCTGCTTGAGTAGTAGCGAAGTTCTTTATAGCCACCATTTTCACTGACCTGATGCTATGTTCTCCTAGTTCGTCCTGGGGGGTGGACAACTCACCTATATAATAGTCGGCAGCTACAGTAGAATTCCAAACCTGCATGATCCCTGACATGTTTAGCTTGGTTCGGAACTTGGGTTGTCCAGCAAAGATGACTTCGGCTAGTTCTTTATCGATGAATGTTCCTGTGCTACCGGAGTCCAGGAGGGCGTTCACTATATAGCTCTTCTGAGGTCCGTAGACCCGTAACTGGACTACAGGAAATTCTCGGATTCCTATATTGGAAGTTGGCGCTTTCCAAGATGGTTGTTGATCGGAAGTAGTTAAGGTAAGGTCGCTGTCTGTGTCTTTCTCATACACGAGTGCTCGATACACTGCGGTGGTGTTTATTAGGTAACAGGATTCGTTTTGGTCGGAGAACTCGTCCGTATAGAATCCTTCCATCTCAGATTGATCAGTGTCGTTCACATCACTGAATTGGACATGTAGTTCGGACTCACTTACCTGACTCGGGCTGTTTCGTTCGAATTCCGTGTGCAACAAGATATGATGTTTTGCGCCGCACTTTGCACACCTTGCGTCGGAGTTACAGGTTCGCCGTTGGTGTCCTCGTCTGAGGCAATTATAACACAACCGCTTATCCCACATGACTTCACGTCTATCCTCGAGTGATTTCCTCAGGAATTTATCACACGCATTTAAACGGTGGGGCCCGTCGCACAGCACACATTTCGGCTTGATGTTACTTACTTTAACCTGTGCTATGTGGTGCACACTTGTTCTTTCCTCGGGCTTTCTCACCTGAATTCTTTTAGGAGACGTAGGAAGGGTTTTTTGTACCGGTTCCCTTCTGTCATTGGGTCGATACTTGGATTTACTTACCTGATCTTTAGGCATTTTATTGACATAATAAGATCTGTCAGTGTCTTTCCCGCTGTCCTCTCCTTGAGAAGTTTGGCTTTCACCATCGTCGGTATAACATACTGGTGTTACCCTTCTCCTAGAAACGGGTTTCTCACTTACCTTGTTTTCCAATGTCTTCTCTCTGGACTGCCTTAGGAGCTGTAATTTCACCTCGCTATCCAAGAATGACATGAGATCAGCCATGGTAGGGTCTCGTTGTTGTTGTTCCATCATATATAACACTTTCTTATCCCAGCGTGTACCTACTCCACCCTTCGGTAAAGCAGAAGCCACTGCTCTAATAACCATAGCACTCTGATACTCATGAGACTTACCTAGCCAATCTAATTGTCTGCAGATCTCCTGAATTTCATCGGAAAACTCTATAATCCCGCTGCTAATAAACTTTCGGGGCGCTACCAACTTTGCATACAAATACCCAGCTATGTTATTCCTATTACCATACCTGATGTTTAGTGTATCCCAAACTTGTCTTAATCCGTCTGGATGTCCAATAAACCTTAACGCCATTAACTTGGGAGATCCTTCCAAGCACTCGATGAGGAATCTAAGTTTCTCTCCATTAGACAGTACAGAGTTCTGTATGTTATCTTTGTAATATTCATTAAAAGGTAACCATTTCATCTCATCTCCATTGAACTTGACGATCTCTCCCACCTTTACCGCTTGCCGGGCTTCGGTTCTAGCCATTTGGCGTGTAAAACTTTCTTGAGCCATCGCATTATTGAATAGAGAATTATCGGTATATAAGTTTCTCGGATTATTATCAAGTCTAGATGAGATATCATTATCAACAGGTTTATAATTACCCTTAATAGGGTTCACTATAGGAGTTTCTATTTCGCTAGCAGTATAGATGCGTGTAGGCTCCACACCTTGCGCATGGGATACTTCAGACCTAACGGGTTGACACATTGTTACAGGGGGTGGTGGTATACCCTTTTGTGTGTTCACTAATTTATCGCGTTCTAACGCGATACTTTGCTGCACCTTTTGCAACTCTAACCTACTTTCCCTTACTGTGCCCTTGAATTGCTGGACAGTCTCTTCCAACTCTCGGACCTGTTGGGAGGAGCGTATCCGATTCTCCTTCATCTCTCCAAGGAGAATATCCATCCCCCGCCGTCTCTCGTCTACCCAATCAACCGCCGAAACGGGATCCGCCAACGTCGTAGCGGGCAGACGAGGGACAACGGGCGACAAATTTGGAATATTTCGCTCGGGGTCCAGGACCTGAACTGTCTCCTGGGCAGTTCTACGGGGCACAGGTAGCTTAGTGCTATGCAGAGGGAATTTAGAGGTAGTTTCAGGGAGCACAGGTGTGTCTATCACCGAAGGGGTGATTTCAAGAACAGGCCTAATTATTTCAGGCTCATCTACTATAGTAGGGAGTCTTTCTATTTTAATTATTTGGTCTGTGGGCTCTGTACTACCTAAGTTGGTGTTATTTAGTTGCCTTCTAACAGCTGGAGGCAAATCAGGCAATTTCTGACGGTGGAATGTTCTTTTACGTCTACTTAGACGAGATCTATTTCCTTTGCCTTCAGTATCGGTGGTATCGCCTTCCTCAGATGATGTAAATCCCTGTCTCTTGGAAGTAGTCCGACTTATCAGCTGCATATCACTAGCCGTTATCTGTTTATTTAAGTAATCGCGCTTCTCTTGAAGATTCTCCAACTCTAGTTGGACCTTTTCTTCAGATGCCCTCCGTTCCGCTTCTGCCACTGCCACTGCCGCTTTTGCCTCGGCCGCTGCCTCTGCCGCTGCCGCTTTTCTTTCAGCTTCGGCTACTTTCCTTTCCGCTTCGGCAGCTGCTACTGCTGCTTTCTTTCTGTCTTCTATACGTTTTTTCTTGACTTGTTGTTCCCATTCTCTAACGATGCGGATTCTTTCATCAATTTTCGCTCTATTCGCTGCCAACATTTCCGCATCTATTGCGTCCAACACAAACTTGGCTCCTTCGCTATTAGGGTTAAGTCCCTCTAACCTTCTCCTCAACTCGTCATCACCTAAAAAACGTTGATAGTCTGACAGATAGATGTCAATGGCATCCCTCTTATGCGGTTTCTCTGCTGTCACTTCGCTCTCGGTTGTATCTAGTAGACTGTCTGACAGATTCTGCTTTGCGTCAGACATGCTTATGTGTACAGTTGAATGTCTACTGCTGTATTACAGTTTGAGCAAGTCTAGTAACTCAGTATTAACTGCTAGCCTAGTAATTAATTACCGGTACTGCTACTCAGTGTAGCGGGATATATATAATATATTAGAATACCGGTATGCTTATAGTATATATAACTATTATTACAGACTAGGTTTATCACAGAATACCGGTATAATTTTAGCACAAATATATATAAATATATAATAGGCCTATCGGGAATACCGGTATACAGCTTACAGTTTGTAGTATATATAATTCTGAAATAGAATTTATTACACGTACCGGTATAATTTCAGCCTAGATTTATAGAAATAAAGATAATAGGCCTATCGTAAATACCGGTATATCAATTATTTTAAAATAACTGAATTTCTGAACTTTAGGGTTACTTGGTTACTTTAACTTACTTTATTACCGTTATTTAAGCAGTAATCCAACTGATATTGAGACCTAATGGTTTTATGGTAGGCCTACTATTTATAAATCGTTAGATTTGATTTATAATGTATTTATACCCGTTTTAATGGGTTTAGTCAATGTTTGAAATAAATGTTATTATTTCTGGGGTAATCACTACACAAAGCGGTGCGCTTTTAGTGAAGTGTTACGTATAGGACACTAAAACAAATAATTCTAATTTACCTAAGTTACTTAATACTACAAATTACGTACAATTCGGGTTGAGATTACAATCTCTAAATAAACACAAAAATTTACAAAAACGCAAATACGAAATTTTTAGGGTATTTTTACAAGAAGTCTACAAACCAGCCTAACAAAGGGTTAGAATTCTGGTTATTACAACGGACAGGGTACTACGGTATTTGTAATAATAAGTAGTAGTAAATACACTGCGTTGTCCAGATAGAAAAATACCACCGCCTGACGACCTATAGCCGTATCGCTATAGGTTCTACGTTATGTATCACGGAGTGTTCCTACCTAGAAGTTAATAGAGCTAATCGAATGTGCCTATCAACCACTTTACAACACAGATATAATGTCTACAATAATTACTTCGGAAAGTACTGTACACTAAACCCTAAATTAGGTACGAGTACTTGTACAACAAATAATCAGTAGTTAAATATACTTGAACAGCTAAAAGAACCACGGCATCTGCTGGAGTGACCGATGCACAAAATCACCAGTCTTTACCTACGCCGAGCAGCCCGTGTAGTACCGGGGTTAATTTAACTATAGCGGTATGTATAACAAACACAATTACTGTAGGAACAAACTTGGGGAATGAATGTTGCGGATAATCGCATAAACTCTGAATAATAAATATTACGCTACGCGTACAAACTACTCAAACAAAATGCAGACCGAACACTGACAGACTATTATCAAGCCTAAACAAACTACGGTATATGCAGACTCCGAAATGATTAGGGAGTATGCGCTCTAACCCAGTAGTGCGACTTATTCTTTAGTTGGGGGTTTACCTTACCGCGTTCGCTGCCCCTACTTCCTAACCGTACTTAATCGGACAAGTGATCTACACACGCTGCAATCCGCTCAGACCTAATAACAGCCAGACAACTATCCAGCCTACAAATTATCTAAATAAAATTATACGCTACCCGTACAGACTTACACAAACAAAGTACAGACCAAACGATGGCAGACCACTCTCAAGCCTAAATAAACTACAGGACATGCAGACTCCGAAATGATTAGGGAGTATGCGCTCTAACCCAGTAGTGCGACTTATTCTTTAGTTGGGGGTTTACCTTACAGCGTTCGCTGCCCCTACTGCCTAATCGTACTTAATCGGACAGGTGATCTACACACACTGCAATTCGTTCGGACTTAACAGCAATCAGACAACAGCTCAGCCTACAAATCGTCTGTACAATCTGATCAGGCTTACACGCCTTCTGTTCAATACTGTCCTACAAATAAATAAAACTTGACAGAAATAAGTAAAATCTCAATAAAAAATCAGGGCGGCCGTTCCCTGATTAAGTACTAAGACCTACCGGTATACAACTATCAAAATCGAATAATACTGCTGTACCTGTACTGCTGTAGGTACCGGTCCGGGTGGTTAGGTAGTCAGGCCTACTGGTACCGGTTCTGGCAGTTGGGCCTACTGACCTACAGATGTACTGGTTGACCGGTACTTTCAACTTTATTGCTTACTGCAATAAAGAAGCTATATCCTTTAATGTTCGCGCTTTCAGACCTTTGGCAGTTTAACCCACCAAATTAAGATGTCTTCTAGATATTAAATCGGTTTTTAGTCTATGACAAGTATTTGATTCACTACACTAGTCGAAACCAATCTGTGCGCGATCATTCACCCGCTGGATATTCCCGGGAGATTGGGTTCGACGGTTTAATTTTATTGCTATGTAAGCCTAATGTATTATTCGACTGACAGTACTATATAATCTCTGACAATATTATTCACCTTCGGTAATATTAACAGTTCCTTAAGGACGTGGCGCTTTATCTATATAAACAGAGTTATGACTTAAACTACTCACAACGATATGGCTTAATTATAATTCACATATATGGCGCATTCTTTAGGAATGCTTCTTTAACAGACTCACTCATACACAATGCTGCACAATACTGCACACTAATCTGCCGATCTTCACTGATTTTAGTCACATATAAAAGGAACACAGACTGACTCATGTAGGGTCTATCAAATAACATTAGATTCACTTCAAACCACTTTAACATAAGTCACAATCGTTTATCTGTAACCTTTCTCTCTTACCTTCGGTATATCAAGAATATTGGGTTTCGGGGTTATTTATCGTTATTCCAAATATAATAATTCATCAACCATATTATGAAGAACTGACGGTAAATAGCAGTATAAAACAACAATGAAAACACTGATTGTTATGAGTTTGCAATGTTTCAGCAGTCAGTATGTATGATCAGTTAGCAGTGATTCCATGAGTCAGGTAGTTAAAGGATATATGCCCTTTATAATTAAACCTACTAGTGTAAGACTAAAAACTGAAAACACGGAGGTGCCAAAGCCGGTTCTTAGGCTCTGGGCAAAAACATAACACTGAACTACTGAGTTTCTGTATATACCTCCAACACAGAAAAAACAAACGCTCTGATTGGTCAACCTGAACAACGAGAGAACAGAGAAACAAAGAAACGTCGACGTGGCAATATCAGCTGCTAGCCGTCGTCATGGTAGCGACACTGTTTTCAAGAGTATCGAGCTTTTACGTCACGGAATTACGGATTATGTCCTCTAAAGTATAAATACAGAAGAAATAGCTTTTATGTCCGCTAAAACACCAGTACAGCAAGGACACGGCCTTTTTATGCCTGGTAAACCAACTACAGTCCCTATCTCATTCTAGATGCCGTTTCTCAAACTGGGTACCTTTTCTCTTACCTCACTCTTAACTCAAACCTGTCTGGTTTACTCAAACCCAACTCAAACTCGTGTAACCACCCACTGTGCACTGTGTAGCATTCATACAACAAGCTGTCTGTGTTTAATGGCCCACTCGCTTCTGTTATACTCTGCCTACGGGTTTGATGGTCTCCTGCTGTTATAACATTCCCTAAACTTAATTTGTTTGTGTGTAATTAACTCCAGTAGACAGTGAGAATTAAGTTGCAGACTCAGTGACTCAAATTATTTTTATATTTCAGAATAAAAAAATTATATGTTAAATTATTAAACTGAAGATTTATTAATTTTTATTACATTTATTAAGTATGTATGACTCATAACATATTAACGTTATTTTACATTAAAATATAACCATATAATATAACCAACCAATTTTATAAATTTATTTTAATGTCGCGTATATTTCGCTAATGTTTCTAATGTTTAACTTTAATGTTTTACTAATGTTTTACTAATGTTTTACTAATGTTTTACTAATGTTTAATTCTCTATTACATCGTCAACACAATTATTCGCAATACATCCGGGTGTGGGTATACAGGGCAAAGGGGCCAGAGGAAACCTCCAATTATAGACAGGGCCATATTTATGGGGGGGGGGGGGGGGGGGGGGGGTGTTGCGAGGTCCCATATGCACTAATAATTCTTAATTAACCATTCGATTTTTAAACTGATATGTCTTGTAAGGCACTAATTGACATCAAACAGACAGACAACAGAGCACCAATTTCCCACAACAATATTCCCAGAATTAAAACTTTCTCTACAAGCAGACCGAGCCAGTGTGGTTTAGTTAACAACATACATTTAGTAAAGCCCACAAAGGAACTGCGTGATTGACATGTCTTTTATGAGACACACGCAAGCCGGCCTGCCCAGCTTATGTAATTCAACCCATTATCTCAAGAGCCCAAGCAACAGACAGAGGCCCCTTCCCATGTGGTGCCTCACTCAACCAGAGTAATTATCCATCCCGTACAGGAAGAGTAATGCTGAGTATGGCACAGTTGGAAGTCAACCTAACTCAAACCATGGCGCCAGACTCCAGTTTGAGTTAGATTGAGCTGGCTGCATCTTTCTGATTTCTCAACTCTTACCCCAGTCTTACCTACTGAAATTCTCCGTTGACTATCATGAGTAAAAGGTTTGAGAAATGATACCCAGTTTGAGAAATAATATTCAGAATGAGATAGGGACTGTACAGAGTACTTTACGGGAAAATAAGGAAAAATAACCGGACAATTCAGTAAAAGCTTTTACACATTTGTCTGATAATCAGATACCTGACATAAACCGATACTTGCCTAACAACTCAACCCTACCGGACTGCCGGACCTGAAATGAAAAATCATTGTTATCAGGACTGCTACGCGTAGCACCTACGCGTAGCACCTACGCGTAGTTTCAAAATACTTACGCGTAGTTCCAAAATAACTACGCGTAGTTTTAAAACACCTACGCGTAGTTGTTAAAAAGGCAGTAAGTCAGGCCCTACCGGTAAATGACAGGAATGGAAGTTACAAACTACGCGTAGCTACGCGTAGGCCTACGCGAAGGTCGAAAAGATTTACCCTTATTTCTGTATTTGGGGTTTTTGAAACGCAATAATTTTTATTGTCCGTTTAAATCCTTTTTTATCCTTTTTTTTACTTTTTATGTCCTCCAGAAATCTACCGTTAGGTTCCATGCTACCGGTTTCTCTACTGCTGTTCTCTCAGACTATCAGTACCGGTGTAACAGGAAAATATGCCCCCCCGGGAAATGTGCCCGGGGGGGCATATTTTCCTAGGAAAAAATGCCCCCCCGGGCAAATTTCCCTAGGAAAAAATGCCCCCCCTTAGGAAATTATGCCCCCCCTGAATTATACAATAAACAAAACTTATTATTACTAAAACTTACAAAAATTATACAAAACAATAAACAGTCACTTTACCAAATGAAGGAAAGGAGCAGGTTTACAGAGGCAGGCCTTTCTAACCAAAACAATAAACGATCATTTAACTAATTGAGGGCTGGAGGGAAAGGAGCAGGTTACAGAGGCGGGATTTTCTAACCAAAACAATAAACAGTCACTTTAGCAAATCAGGGAAAGGAGCAGGTTACAGAGACAGGATTTTCTAACCAAAACAATAAACGATAACATTACCAATTGAGAGAAAGGAGCAGGTTACAGAGGCGGGATTTTCTAACCAAAACAATAAACAATCACTTTACCAAATCAGGGAAAGGAGCAGGTTACAGACTTAAAAAAGCTTGGAGCTGCTCGGCGCCCACACAACACCACACACTCGCACTGCTGTTTATACCAGTACTTACTACAGTAGCCTGGTAGCCTACTGACTTAGATACTTCAGTATGCTGTTCTACATCCCCTTACTGCCTTACCTGCTTACCTACCGGCAGACCGGTACCGTACTATTCTTCCAACTATTACAAGTTCAGAAGTTCTGCAGTTGGTAGATTAAAAGTGGCTACCAGCAGACCGGTATCGTACCAGTTTTCAGACTTTTGAGGGGGGCTAATTTTCCTGTGGGGAGGCATTATTTCCTAAGGAGAAAATGCCCCCCCGGGCTAAATTTCCTAGGAAAAATTGCCCGGGGGGACATAATATCCTAGGAAATAATGCCCCGGGGGGCATATTCTAGGGGGGGCTGATTTCCTTGTGACACCGGTATTAGTTTTTTTTTTGACTTTTTATGTCCTCCAGAAATTTACCGTTAGGTTCCATGCTATCGGTTTCTATACTGCTGTTCTCTCAGGCTATCAGTACCGGTATTAGTATATAGAGCACTATTTTGTAGTATTGCATGTACAGATGTACGGTAGGTATAAAGCAGGTATTTTAGGTATTTTAGTACCGGTACCGGCACCGGTACTGCTGTGTAGGCCTACTGTGTAGCCTACCATTTAAATGCGGTACTGGTAGGCCTACCGGCTGACCGGTTGTTTTGGTTAGAAAATCCCGCCTCTGTAACCTGCTCCTTTCCCTGAATTTGTAAAGTGACCGTTTATTGTTTTTGTTAGAAAGGCCCGCCTCTGTAACCTGTTCCTTTCCTTCATTTAGTAAAGTGACTGTTTATTGTTTTGGTTAGAAAATCCCGCCTCTGTAACCTCTGCTCCTTTCCCTGATTTGGTAAAGTTACCGTTTATTGTTTTGGTTAGAAAGGCAACCCCCGTCAAAATCACAAACTCTTACACCTACCTAGGCGTTGTTTTTCAACCTACTCTTTCATTTTCCCAGCATATCCTTAAGGTATTCATTCACTAAATCTCTAGCAGTAACTCGTTCCATAAAGAACCCACGATTGTTATCTGTTTCGACAGCCATAAAGCTTTTTAACATTAAAATTCTACCGATTATTTCCTACAGTTTACTCGCTATTTAGCCCCAATTAACAGTAGCAAATTTTACAATGATTGACAGAATTAAGGCAGTATTCTTAAAAAGAGTTTTAGGCGTCCACAAGAGCTCGAAAATTCGGTTGGTCTTCGCTCTGTGCCAGGAAACCCACTTGGCAAAAGAACTACAATCGAATATGAATTCTCCTGCGACCAATGAATTCAAAAAATACATCGGCACAATCGAAGAAAAACACAGATCAACTCGGACTTCTGGCCCGCCCGTGGATTTATAAACAGGAACTGGACCGAGCCAAGATCTGAATCCAGACACGTAATCGCATACTTCTCGATTCACGGCTTTCACCATCTGGTCTGCCAATCTAATGTTTTCCACGATATTTCCCCAGATTGCCGTTGCAAGTTGTGTCGGTGGAGCGGCTCCTCTTCTACACTTGCTGGATTGTCCAGGAAAATTCGCGCATCCTTACTGAGTTAGCAACCAAGATCAATCCTCAGTTGTAACGTAATCAAGGAATCATAAATTTTCGTGCTTTTTAATACTTTTTACATAATTATTTATTTGTCTATAATTTAACCTTTTACTGCCCAGTTGTTCTTTAAGTATCGCTTCCCTGGCTTGTTAATTAAAATATATAATAATCATAATCAGACTTTTCAGATTTCCGATCTTTACACTGGGTGTTTCTACTGTAATAGTCTATTCCTACCCTATCGAGATGGAGGTGTATAATAGTCCTGTCCCGACCTCTCTATTCCTACCCTAACGGGATGGAGGTGTCTAATAGTCCTGCCGCGACCTCTCTATTCCTACCCTATCGAGATGGAGGTGTCTAATAGTCCTGTCCCGACCTCTCTATTCCTACCCTAACGGGATGGAGGTGTATAATAGTCCTGTCCCGACCTCTCTATTCCTACCCTAACGGGATGGAGGTGTCTAATAGTCCTGTCCCGACCTCTCTATTCCTACCCTATCGAGATGGAGGTGTCTAATAGTCCTGTCCCGACCTCTCTATTCCTACCCTATCGAGATGGAGGTGTCTAATAGTCCTGCCCCGACCTCTCTATTCCTACCCTAACGGGATGGAGGTGTCTAATAGTCCTGTCCCGACCTCTCTATTCCTACCCTATCGAGATGGATGTGTATAATAGTCCTGTCCCGACCTCTCTATTCCTACCCTAACGGGATGGAGGTGTCTAATAGTCCTGTCCCGACCTCTCTATTCCTACCTATCGAGATGGAGGTGTCTAATAGTCCTGTCCCGGCCTCTCTATTCCTACCCTATCGAGATGGAGGTGTCTAATAGTCCTGTCCCGACCTCTCTATTCCTACCCTATCGAGATGGAGGTGTCTAATAGTCCTGTCCCGACCTCTCTATTCCTACCCTATCGAGATGGAGGTGTATAATAGTCCTGTCCCGACCTCTCTATTCCTACCCTATCGAGATGGAGGTGTCTAATAGTCGTGCCCCGACCTTTCTATTCCTACCATATCGAGATGGAGGTGTCTAATAGTCCTGTCCCGACCTCTATATTCCTACCCTATCGAGATGGAGGTGTCTAATAGTCCTGTCCCGACCTCTCTATTCCTACCCTAACGGGACGGAGGTGTCTAATAGTCCTGTCCCGACCTCTCTATTCCTACCCTAACGGGATGGAGGTGTATAATAGTCCTGTCCCGACCTCTCTATTCCTACCCTATCGAGATGGAGGTGTCTAATAGTCCTGTCCCGACCTTTCTATTCCTACCCTAACGGGATGGAGGTGTCTAATAGTCCTGTCCCGACCTCTCTATTCCTACCCTAACGGGACGGGGGTGTCTAATAGTCCTGTCCTGACCTCTCTATTCCTACCCTATCGAGATGGAGGTGTCTAATAGTCCTGTCCCGACCTCTCTATTCCTACCCTATCGAGATGGAGGTGTCTAATAGTCCTGTCCCGACCTCTATAATTCCTACCCTATCGAGATGGAGGTGTCTAATAGTCCTGTCCCGACCTCTCTATTCCTACCCTAACGGGATGGAGGTGTATAATAGTCCTGTCCCGACCTCTCTATTCCTACCCTATCGAGATGGAGGTGTCTAATAGTCCTGTCCCGACCTTTCTATTCCTACCCTAACGGGATGGAGGTGTCTAATAGTCCTGTCCCGACCTCTCTATTCCTACCCTAACGGGACGGGGGTGTCTAATAGTCCTGTCCCGACCTCTCTATTCCTACCCTATCGAGATGGAGGTGTCTAATAGTCCTGTCCCGACCTCTCTATTCCTACCCTATCGAGATGGAGGTGTCTAATAGTCCTGTCCCGACCTCTATAATTCCTACCCTATCGAGATGGAGGTGTCTAATAGTCCTGTCCCGACCTCTCTATTCCTACCCTATCGAGATGGAGGTGTCTAATAGTCCTGTCCCGACCTCTCTATTCCTACCCTAACGGGATGGAGGTGTATAATAGTCCTGTCCCGACCTCTCTATTCCTACCCTAACGGGATGGAGGTGTCTAATAGTCCTGTCCCGACCTCTCTATTCCTACCCTAACGGGATGGAGGTGTCTAATAGTCCTGTCCCGACCTCTCTATTCCTACCCTAACGGGATGGAGGTGTATAATAGTCATGTCCCGACCTCTCTATTCCTACCCTAACGGGATGGAGGTGTCTAATAGTCCAGTCCCGACCTCTCTATTCCTACACTATCGAGATGGAGGTGTCTAATAGTCCTGTCCCGACCTCTCTATTCCTACCCATCGAGATGGAGGTGTCTAATAGTCCTGTCCCGACCTCTATAATTCCTACCCTATCGAGATGGAGGTGTCTAATAGTCCAGTCCCGACCTCTCTATTCCTACACTATCGAGATGGAGGTGTCTAATAGTCCTGTCCCGACCTCTCTATTCCTACCCATCGAGATGGAGGTGTCTAATAGTCCTGTCCCGACCTCTCTATTCCTACCCTAACGGGATGGAGGTGTATAATAGTCCTGTCCCGACCTCTCTATTCCTACCCATCGAGATGGAGGTGTCTAATAGTCCTGTCCCGACCTCTCTATTCCTACCCATCGAGATGGAGGTGTCTAATAGTCCTGCCCCGACCTCTCTATTCCTACCCTAACGGGATGGAGGTGTATAATAGTCCAGTCCCGACCTCTCTATTCCTACACTATCGAGATGGAGGTGTCTAATAGTCCTGTCCCGACCTCTCTATTCCTACCCATCGAGATGGAGGTGTCTAATAGTCCTGTCCCGACCTCTCTATTCCTACCCTATCGAGATGGAGGTGTCTAATAGTCCTGTCCCGACCTCTCTATTCCTACCCTAACGGGATGGAGGTGTCTAATAGTCCTGTCCCGACCTCTCTATTCCTACCCTATCGAGATGGAGGTGTCTAATAGTCCTGTCCCGACCTCTCTATTCCTACCCTAACGGGATGGAGGTGTCTAATAGTCCTGTCCCGACCTCTCTATTCCTACCCTATCGAGATGGAGGTGTCTAATAGTCCTGTCCCGACCTCTCTATTCCTACCCTAACGGGATGGAGGTGTATAAAAGTCCAGTCCCGACCTCTCTATTCCTACACTATCGAGATGGAGGTGTCTAATAGTCCTGTCCCGACCTCTCTATTCCTACCCATCGAGATGGAGGTGTCTAATAGTCCTGTCCCGACCTCTCTATTCCTACCCTATCGAGATGGAGGTGTCTAATAGTCCTGTCCCGACCTCTCTATTCCTACCCTAACGGGATGGAGGTGTATAATAGTCCAGTCCCGACCTCTCTATTCCTACACTATCGAGATGGAGGTGTCTAATAGTCCTGTCCCGACCTCTCTATTCCTACCCTAACGGGATGGAGGTGTATAATAGTCCAGTCCCGACCTCTCTATTCCTACACTATCGAGATGGAGGTGTCTAATAGTCCTGTCCCGACCTCTCTATTCCTACCCATCGAGATGGAGGTGTCTAATAGTCCTGTCCCGACCTCTCTATTCCTACCCTATCGAGATGGAGGTGTCTAATAGTCCTGTCCCGACCTCTCTATTCCTACCCTAACGGGATGGAGGTGTATAATAGTCCTGTCCCGACCTCTCTATTCCTACCCTAACGGGATGGAGGTGTCTAATAGTCCTGTCCCGACCTCTCTATTCCTACCCTAACGGGATGGAGGTGTCTAATAGTCCTGTCCCGACCTCTCTATTCCTACCCTAACGGGATGGAGGTGTCTAATAGTCCTGTCCCGACCTCTCTATTCCTACCCTATCGAGATGGAGGTGTCTAATAGTCCTGTCCCGACCTCTCTATTCCTACCCTAACGGGATGGAGGTGTATAATAGTCCTGTCCCGACCTCTCTATTCCTACCCTAACGGGATGGAGGTGTCTAATAGTCCTGTCCCGACCTCTCTATTCCTACCCTATCGAGATGGAGGTGTCTAATAGTCCTGTCCCGACCTCTCTATTCCTACCCTAACGGGATGGAGGTGTCTAATAGTCCTGTCCCGACCTCTCTATTCCTACCCTAACGGGATGGAGGTGTATAATAGTCATGTCCCGACCTCTCTATTCCTACCCTAACGGGATGGAGGTGTCTAATAGTCCAGTCCCGACCTCTCTATTCCTACACTATCGAGATGGAGGTGTCTAATAGTCCTGTCCCGACCTCTCTATTCCTACCCATCGAGATGGAGGTGTCTAATAGTCCTGCCCCGACCTCTCTATTCCTACCCTATCGAGATGGAGGTGTCTAATAGTCCTGCCCCAACCTCTCCATTCCTACCCTATCGAGATGGAGGTATATAATAGTCCTGCCCCGACCTCTCTATTCCTAGCCTAACGGGATGGAGGTGTCTAATAGTCCTGTCCCGTCCTCTCTATCCCTACCCTAACGGGTTGGGGGTTAGAAAGATTAAATTTATTTATTTCACATTCTATGGCCCGGTGTCGACCGTATTATACTATAGCTCACTCCATGTCTAGGTCGACAGTGCAGCAATATTGTGTAAATTAATAGTTAATTAAATGTTTAAAAACAGTCTAGTTTACAATATTCGTAAGCACTTTAACTGTAGTTACAGCAAGCACATAAGGTAAGACAGGGACGTATTGACAATTAGTATATGCTATTATTACAAAATTCATATTATTATTTATTAAAAATTTTATATATGGAAGTACAAAATTAATTTGAATCGTCTACTGAATGTGTTTGCATAAACATTCAATTCACATACATTATCCTAGGATATGAGTTGGCTGTAAGACAGCCTACAGCGATGTATAACAGTTCTCTGCTTTGGGCGAAAATTACTAAATTTATTCCCATCATTAAATTTATTCCTCAAAATTTGAACTTATATTGTGTTTAATGTTTAAAGAACTCTCCATGATTTTAGTCATGGTTAATATATTAATGTTAACCGACACGAGTTATACTGTAAATCCTAGAGTATGGGGTCTTACGTACGTACATGTAATGATGAGGACTTCTATGTATATGCCGACACTGTATATACTGTATTTAGAACATCAATTAATGAATATAAGAAAAAACTATAGTAAAACATCCATTAAATTGGGCGAAAGGGAGTACTTGTTTTCTCTAGGGAAAAAAAGAACACCATCGGATTGGATTGATTTTATTTTTTTCCCGTCGAAAAAAGTAAAATAAATATTTTTGGTGGAATTTCTTAAATTACATGTTTTGAAAGAGCATCGACGTAGAAAAGGTTTGCAAGTAATTGAGCAAAATGCATTCGCACACTCAATAGTTATAGCAACTTTAGTGTCTGCGTGGCGAACTCTAAAACGGAACTCAATATCCAATATTGGTATATTTTGTTACGCGCCTCTTTAGTTACGTAATAAATATTCGAGAACACTAATAAATTATTTAACATTGAGTAAGGCAACATCAGAAGTTGAAAAGTACAGTAATTGAAATCGCAGTAGTTATGGAAGCAATATAGTAAAATGTTATAGTTCAATTTATTTTTTTAACACTAATTCACTTTTATTATAAAATTGAACAAAAAAAAGTACCAATTTAAGAATAAAATTACGTATTACATGGAAAAAAAACGTACAACGTTTCATCTCTTGGCCCTTTATTAATCACGCTCGGGCTCGGTAAATAAAATGTCTCGAGAATAGTGAAAAATGTTCTACTTTTTTCCCATGTATATAATAATTATTTAAAAAAATTGAATTTATTCTAATTTATTCAATAAATACTGTTGGTTTATTCTACAAAAATATTAGCCAAATTTTGTAAAAAATAATTTTGTTCCAAACCCCATTAAACTATATTTTTCTGAAAGCTGGTGACGAGTAGATTACAGCTACGATAGTGGCAAGAACCTCCCATACAATATTACAAGATGTTATAGCCCACTAAAGGCATGTCCCACGTGTTACTACTGTAATTGTTCCACGTTGATGGGGAACAGGCGGGACAAGTTCCACCTGTTACCACGTTTTGATGGGGAACAGAGCCAGTGTCACATTAAATAGCAATAAAAAAACCTTAGTAATATTATTATTTCGAATATGTTGCCTGATTGGCTCAAACTGTTACAGTTAATCTATACTTCAAAGTTCAATTTTGTAGCAGGAGGGACACGTTCGTGGGGCCTTCGCGCAGCACGAAAGCCTATATTAGAAAAAGAAAGTACATTATACTAATCTCTATTAGATATACGAAAACCGTCTTTCCTAAAATGTATATGAGTGAAGGCGATGCTATCAGTTTGTGATAAACTATTTGTAAAAACAGAGAGATCCCTTTCAGTTTGCCCTTACACACTTAACTGTCATTTGTAATCCATGTATCCATTCTAGTCCATTGTATGCCTTCTAACTAGGGCTATTTATGTTGTTAAGTATAAATATGGCTTTTTTAGTTTTACAATACTCTTCTCCTTCATTAGCCTCGTTTCGCTCGTCCTGTTTTGTCTTAAAATAATTTTCCTAAACGGAGACTAACAACCTTTATAACTATGCAAAGTGTCGAAACTGTGAGAGTAACTGCTGATTTATGGCAGATTGACACTCGTATCCACTGTAAACTCGTTGCGTTCGTTCGTTTTGGACAAACTTCAGATTCTTTCTAAACTTTTGACGGACTACATACGTACTACGTTTCGATTAATTTCATCAAGGAATAACCGCGTTATTAGCGATCAAAAATTTACGACGACGACGACAGACAACACGCTAATGGCACCCATATATGCTACGGCTTCGCTCACTTCGTGGCTCGCCCCACATTTTAGGTACTGTATCTCGAGTACTTTTTTATTTAGAAGCTTATTCACGTGGCTTTCAAGAATATATATTTTTTCTGTGTTTCTTATGGAATATATCACTATGGGCATGTCGATAGAAATGGTAGCCGCCATTGTGGTCGACAAATGACTGCTACTTTATCATTCTTAATCGCATTTTAGCGTTTTTTTTTTTAAATTTAGGTTAATTTTGGTTATTCTTTTCTCTGAATTAAAATTCACTGTCCCCAGCTCCCCAAAGAGAGATTTGAACAAATAATGCCAAAGTTGTAAACTGTTGTACATTTCTAACCCATTTGGTTATTTTTTTGTAGAATAAACCAGAAGTCATTGGTATCATTGGTAATAAAAAAAAATTTATGTAGGCCTACTTTTAAGTTTAAAATTAATGTTTGTTAGTAGGTTTGTTAATACCAAGACGTTCTAGCACAATTTTTTTAACAACTATAGGTTTATATTGTTGGGTCTACATTATGCCAACTTATCAGCGCTCTCGTGACATTCATGGTAGATTATCATACCGTAGGCCTACAGTTGTTTTAGTAACTGCAATTACTAGCATACAATGGATTTAATTTCATCAATAATAGTCCAAAACATTACAATATTAAAAAGTGATTAACCAACCTTCAATACATCGATTAAGTTATCATAGTGTAACAAAATTACCTAATTGTGTGAAAAAGTCACTATTCAGCTTTAAATTTTCGTAACTTGGATGGTACCATGACCTACTATAACAGTAGGTCATGTATAGTAGGTCATGATGGTACTGATACACTTCGTAAACATTGGTCATTCATTACGCTGAAATGTGTTACCTTTCACATAATGTTGTAAATAGTAGTTTAGAACGCCTTGTGGCTACTACCCATACAGTAATAGGTGAGTCAATCTAGCATAAAGCCCAAAAGTAATTCGCAATCCACATATTTGGGATTCTATATTTCCTTGTTAATAACCAAAAAAAGTATATAAAAATTATTTTGTTGAACATTATTCATTTAAATTCTACAAAAATTTCCATAACACAAGCCAAACAAAAGGAACAGTAGGGAAGAGTAAATGGCAAATTAGTAATATTCCAGAATAATTTAATTAATTGCAAAATATGCTGTAATCCCCAAAGCAGAATAAATAAAATTTACGCTAGCCATCCCTAAAATTGGGTGAAAATTATTTTTTGTGCAACTAAACATCGTCTGGGATGTTTAAGAATAGTGAAACCAAATATTTTCAAATTTTTTTTAATGGCTCTGTAATGGTCAAATGTGCCTTTTTGTGCCAAAGGCTATTTCTTCACCAATTTGTTGAAATTTGGAAAATAAGTTCAGAAGAACCCTGCATCCAATTCTTCTGAACAAATTTAGCCTCAAATTCTCTGGAACAAAAGCATATGAGGCAAAATTTGTTGAGAAGCTTTATTGACATAGGTATTCTAAACAAGTGCACCAAATTTTAACTCATTTCTGTTAAAATTAGCGGAGAAATAGCCCTTTACATGAAAAAATGTCAATCTGAGATATGGGTGTTTAAAGTTTAATTAAGGAACTTTTCAAACCTTCCCGCTATTTTAGATAATACCAATTTTATTTGTTCAACAATAACTTTGTCTAATTTTTTATCCTTGCTAAAAATATAACTAATAACGTATTCATACCGTGAGAGTCGTTTTTTTTTTAAAAGGGCATTATTCAATTGTAAAATATCGTGCTGCTCGACGGCTTGTCAAAAATTCGTCTAGCTCTTACGTTTTAGCTATTAACTTGAATTTTAAAAAAGATACGAGAAAGCTAATGGCAGATTTGAAATCTCCATTAAATCATTCAGCACATGATAGGATTACAATTGTTCTTTTGACAGTTTCCAAAAAAGGGGGGTGCTTCTCAACATCTGAGAAATCCGTTGGGCGAGTTTACATGCACCAGTTTTGTAGATAAATTGTGTAAATAAGCTACTTATACTGGACCAGCAAAATTGGTATTAAAAATGGTTAAATGATTAGACAAGTTTCGTTGTTCTAGAAACCAAATGGTAACTACTGGAAGTGTATGGTTCAGTCAATGGATTTTCATTGGACTAAAGTTTGCGCCTGTACTAAATTTGGGGAAACCCCACCAATAGACTCTTTGTTGCTATGTAAAATCCCTATTGCTAAGGATAGAAGCATGGTATTGAATGTGATCCGCATCATTAATTTTTATAGACTTTTGGTGATATTAGCAAGATAAGAGGATTAAAAAAATTTGGTTCGGATGAATTGCGATTTAGCTTGTGGTTCCCCCCTCTTTTTTAGCTAGATTGACTGCGATTATAAGTAATACCGCAGAAAAAAACGCAATATAGTAGCACACAATTCCGGTACTACTTACTATGGCAGCCGTACACACCCTACAAGATCTTAAAACAAACAATGTTCGAGACCTACTGTATCCTTCTCCGTTTTAATTATCGTCAACCCCCCCTAAAACAACTTCTGTGCCAGACGTCTCTCCAATAATAGATCATTACGATCCATTATAATCTGCGGGCACAGTTTTGAAATGACCCTGGTGATATAGTTGTCTAGCACGATTGAAGGTGACATTGCGGTAATTTTAGTGCGACAAATAGGACATGTATTGTTATGTCTGATGTTTATCCAATTGTATATACAAAAGGTGCAAAATGTGTGGGAACAGTTCAGTGTTGTTGATTTCATGAAGACTTCTAAACATATCTGGCATGTGAGCTCGTCTTTTAGATCATCGAATAACTCAGCATTGTTATTGTGTTCCTGCTCTATTCTTTCCATCTCATTTAAATGTATAACTTCATGTAGTATCTGCTGATGATCTATTAGACGTAATTCGGTCTGCTGCCGAGCTACGATTTCCTTTCGTAGTTCCCTGGCTTCCGCTTGAGAGACTTCCCGCTGAGCTACGATTTCCTTTCGAAGTTTCCTGCTTTCTGCTTGAGAGATTTCCTGCTGAGTTGCCATTTCCTTTCGCAGTACCACAGCTTCTTTGACAGAGCGCTCCATTTCCCAGATCACATCCCTGCATTTTATTAGATAAAACCCTTTCCAAGATATAATTTCCTTTCGTAGTTTCCTGGTTTCCGCTTGATAGATTTCCATTTTCTTTCTAAGTTTCCTGGTTTCCGCTTGATAGATTTCCATTTTCTTTCGAAGTTTCCTGGTTTCCGCTTGATAGATTTCCATTTTCTTTCGAAGTTTCCTGGTTTCCGCTTGAGAGATTTCCCGCTGAGTTGCCATTTCCTTTCGGAGTTTCCTGGTTTCTACTTGATAGATTTCCATTTTCTTTCGAAGTTTCCTGGTTTCCACTTGAGAGATTTCCTGCTGAGCTACGATTTCCTTTCGCAGTTTCCTGGTTTCCGCTTGATAGATTTCCATTTTCTTTCGAAGTTTCCTGGTTTCCGCTTGAGAGATTTCCTGCTGAGTTGCCATTTCCTTTCGAAGTTTCCTGGTTTCCGCTTGAGAGATTTCCTGCTGAGCTACGATTTCCTTTCGCAGTTTCCTGGTTTCCGCTTGATAGATTTCCATTTTCTTTCGAAGTTTCCTGGTTTCCGCTTGAGAGATTTCCTGCTGAGCTACGATTTCCTTTCGCAGTTTCCTGCTTTCCGCTTGAAAGATTTCCTGCTGAGTTGCCATTTCCTTTCGCAGTACCACAGCTTCTTTGACAGAGCGTTCCATTTCCCAGATCACATCCCTGCATTTTATTCGATAAAACCCTTTCCAAGATATAATTTCTTTTCGTAGTTTCCTGGTTTCCGCTTGAGAGATTTCCTGCTGAGCTGCCATTTCCTTTCGCAGTTCCATAGCTTCTTTCATAGCGAGTTCTTTCATATTCCTTTCCTGTAACACTTCTCTGCCTTTTATTTCGTGAAATTCTTTCCAAAATACAATTTCTTGTTGTATTTTCCTAGATTCCGCTAGGGAGATTTTCCATTGAGCTGCCATTTCCGTTCGCAGTTCCATAGCTTCCTTCACCGCGAGTTCCTTCATATTCCTTTCCTGTAACACTTTCCTGCATTTAATTCCGTGAAATTGTTTCCAAGATACAATTTCCTGTCCCAGTTTCCTAGTTTCTGTTAGAGCGAGTTTATTCTCCAATCTCTACTTCAATTTCCGCCCGTATCCGGTAGCAAAATGATATTATAGACCTATATGTTAGCGGCTTTCTGTGGAATTAGGCTTTCTGCAGAAAACCTTGGCTTTTTGTAAAATTATCGGCAGATGATGTGTAAAGTAATTATACGAAACGTTCCAGATTTTATATAAAATTAACATGTTTTTCCAAATCGCATTAACTCTAATTTGCTTCAAACTAAGATATCCTCCTGGGATTACAATTACGTCTATTTTTGTGAAGCTGAAGACCCAAAAAGCAAAATTTTTTACAGTTAACTTTGAAAGTCCTCAGCAAGTCTCTGATCGGATGAGCATAAGCTCAAAAGATGGTATGCTTGAGCATGTGGATGACTTCTGTTACCTGGGATCATGGAACCGGAAGTCAGGTGAGGACCTTCGAATACGTAAGGGAAAGGCATGGGCAGCCTTGAATAGGCTTTCCAGGATTTGGAAGTCACCGAGAATTAATCGGAAACTTAAGGTCCGGTTATTTAGAGCAGCAGTAGTTCCAGTACTCCTCTATGGGAGTCCATGCTGGGCTCTAACTGCTGAGGACACCAAATCTCTGGACGGCACATTCACAAGAATGCTACGCCGGGTTCATTGTGGCAAGTTCAATGCACACATCTCCAACCAGACACTATATAACATTGGAGGTGTCTCATTGGTTCCCCCAAGCTTGACACTAGAACAAAATCGCCAATGCTTTGCAGGACATTGCTTTCGCCGTGAGGACCAGTGCATAATCATGTACTTTGGCAGCCTCATGGAGTGAATAAGCATGGTGGACAGCCCATGACTTTCTTGAGAAGCATCTTAAAGGACACTGGCCTTGAAGATGCGGATGATCTAGCAAATGTCATGGGCGATAGGGAGCTGTGGCGGTGCAATTTTGTCGATAAGCCGGCACAGCATTCTTAAAAATGCAGCTGCAATGCAGCATGCCGATCCTAGTAGTAGTAGTAGTAGTAGTAGTCACCATTGTGGAAAGGTTGCCCACTTCGACTGGATGTGCATCTTTTAAAATGAATTGAATGACACTGATGCCAACCGACACTAGGGTCCGAGCCACGGATGCCACCGTCGGTGCCAACCCACCACTGAACTCAATCAATGCACTGACAGGGATGACAGTGGCCACCAATCCGCCAATTCCTCACAGATCTGGATGATCATCCATGAGGAACTACCCCCAGACATTCCAATAGTATCGGCACCAGAGTGGCTAGAATCCCTGGATACGGTCTCAATTGGACTCCAATACACTAAATTCCCGCAACACAGCCTACCCAACATCCAATTCCTCCCAGATACATGAGCGAATATTACCGCCATTCCGATGGCAACCTTCGAGTCGCTTGGTGGCCAACCGCACAACCTGGCGATCTCCAATCCGCCCCCAAAACCACCTCAATTGGCCAATGGTATGCGGAGTTACTTGGCTGGTTGTTCAAAGGAACATTGGGGGCTACTCTGACTTTAAGGGTTCTGGTATAGTTTGCCATACCACAGTGTAGGTTATGGATGGCCTCCACCAGCCCATCCTCTCCCGTGCAAGCTGCATTCAACAGAGAATTGCATGATCAGCTGGGATGGATATCATAGAAGAAGGCCACAATGAAAACGACCTGCCAGATACTTATCAGTGTTTGATGGCTTGGAAGGCTTTCATCAGATTGGTCTTGACAAAGCCAGCCGTCGATTAACAACATTCGTTGCTGCCGCACATGGTCGTATGCGCTATATACATATGCCGTTGGGATGGCATGGTGCATCAGAGATGTATTTAATGCGAGGATGAACACCGCCATTAAAGGTATCCAAAATGTCAGACGAATTGTATAAGACATAATAGTCTACACAGACACTACCAAAGAACACCTAGCCTTAGTAACAAAGGTTTTGGAAAGTCTGGATAATGGCAATATATCATTAAACCCCAAGAAAACTCAATTTTGCTTAACGGAAGTGAAATTTGGTGGGTTTCTGGTCTCCTGTGGCTACCAAAGAATCGACCCCAGTCTAACTGAAGACCATCGTGATTTCCAACCCCAACAAACTGTACACAACTCCGATCATTCATGGGCTAGCAAACCATCTCAGTAACTCTACACCAGAAATCACAGAGCTCCTACAGTAGAACCATTATACAGCCTTAACACTGACCGCTGTCATTGGACACGTCTCAGCCTTCACCAACAGGCCTTCGAAGCAGTGTGCTTAACCCTATTAACCCCCAAATACCTCTCTGGATTCCATCCAGCCCTCACAACGCAACTTCTCACTGAGGCATCTCAATTACATGGCCTCGGTTTATTACTCTGCCAACTGACCCACCACAAAACTGCTGGATCATGGTCCAGTGTGGATCCCGAACACTACCCCCCCCCCCCCCCCCCCCCCCCCCCACGAGTCGAACTGGTCTGGAATGGCGAAACTTGAGGCATTGGGGGCAGCATGGGCTGCAGAGAAGTGCACGTACTTCCTCGATGGATTACACCACTTTGAGCTCCTTACCGACTGTAGCCAACTCATACCAATCCTTAATGAATGGAGGCTTGACCAGATACACAAAAATAGACTGCTCAAGCTCAAGACATACATGACCCGGTTTAATTTCACAGCAACCCATCAGAAAGGTACAAAACACATTGCTGACGCATTTTCGCGTTCCCCACAGCACAACCCAATACCGGGCGACTTCCTGCTCACTCCAGCTGATGAGATTGACCGAGACTACATCGCAAGCATGGCGACAGCCCTCCCTACCCTGGTTGATAAACATGTTGGCCCAATGGCATATGGAGTCGGGGCGCATCTGGCCCCGACTCTTTGCCTGGAAGGCGAAGCCACGAATAACGAATTTCCCAACTCTAGCATGGGAAACCAAAAGCCCATTACTCACTGTGGGACGATCCGAATCGAAATCTATGGGATATACGATTGCATGCGGATGAGCGAGTACGGTATGAAGGAGTAACTTTCGTGGCTCGAAAAATACATCATTCGAAAGCTACGAACGCGAAAAGTTGGTTTGCACCAAAAATTTTTAAATTTCATCCACGCGTTCTCGAGTTATAAGCGTAAACGCGACCGCGTGGGCGTTTTTGGCACCTCACAAAATGTTTTCTAGCCTCGTGATTGGTCAACAAAACATTTTAAGCCTTCCCATTGGTCAACAAAATTTTTGAGCTCAGAATAACATCTGGTTTTCCACTCAACTCGAGTGAGAGTAGGTCGTATTATTTGCACAGGACAAACAAAGCATGTCTGACATAGACAGAGTAAGCCATAGAACAATAATCACACCATCTGGTTTGGCAACTAAATACCATTGTTCCTACCTACCGCATAGCCCAGCATTAGTTGAATGGAAACAACTTTCACACCATCTGGTATGTCAACTAAAATACATTGCGTCAACCTACTACGTTGTTTATCATTACTTGAATGGGCCCCATAGGAACAATGATAAACGGCATTTTTGAAGTCTTAAAATTTCCTAATGGTTCGAAAAGATGTGGATATGTTTTATTTTTTAAAAAGCCGTTTGAAATTGAAAGTTTCTTTGTTACGCAGTGTACGAAATGTGCCGACCGTTTCACAATACTACATATTTTCAAATAAATTCAAATTAAATAATTTTGGCAATTTAATAATTTATTTACGAATTTAAATGACTACATGTAAAAAATAATGTCATTCACGAAGCGGAATAGAAGAGTGGTTAGCAAGCTGGCATTCAACCTACGAGT